>PVIJ01008500.1:0-73782 GCA_004024925.1 Scalopus aquaticus
GCTTTTATGGAATATCTGCCATCATTTTGGCCCTCTACTTAATCTCTACAAGAATCCTGGGGAGTAAGAGGTGGGTTTTCCATTTTTTTCATGAGGAAAGAAAAAAGACGAGGTTCAAAGAGGTGAAGTGACTTGCTGGTAAGCTTTGGAACCTACCCTGGAACTTTCTTTCTGCCCAGATGAGATTAGATGCTAGATTTGGGGACAAGCAACTGGGTGTCTGTAGGCAACTGACTGTTTTGTGGGAGTTAGAGCTTCTGTTAGCCCTGCCCACACCCAAGGCATCCAAGCGTACCTTGTTTGGAGAAGCCCTGTTACAGAGCAGAGATTATGGTTTCGAGAAGTCTCTGGAATCTTCAGCCCCCTTGTTGGAATGGAGCTTTGCATTTCAATGAGTGGAAAAAAATAGGCAGAAGAGGATTTGCCAAGAGGGAAAAGCAAGTGCATTTATGACTTCACTCCTCAGTGTGCACAGATGTTTCCTCTCTGGGCCCCCTCCCTTTACGGGGGTTCATTGGCCACAAACAGATGGGAAGTGGTTTGCGGTTGAGCAGAGAGCCGAACTCCACATTGAGGGTCTCCATGCACAGACAGTGTTGGGGTCAGCCTGCCAGCTCTCTTAGGTGGGACTTCTACTTCTGTGTCTTCTGACCAGAGCTGGTCCTCTAGACATGAGAGCAACCTTACATCAAGGTTTAGGACAGCGGGAGAGCAAGAAGGGGACACTTGGTGTCCAGTCTTCATCTGTCTCCTGACCTCAGTTTCTCCATCCACAAAATGGCCACATGGGATCAAATGATCTCTAAGGCTCCCCCATCTGAATTTTTTTTAATTTTTAATTTTTTATATTTTCTTACATCGTTATTTTATTTTGGACAGTACCGTCTGATTTTTGTATTAGCCTTGGTTCAGAAAATTCTTTATTGTTGCTAGTAAGCAGAGACCCAAGTTCTCCCACTGCTTGAATGATAATACAATGAACAGAGTTCATTTTAGAGGATGGCAAGGAAGATGGGTTGTCAAGCGGGAATTTATTAGTAAATATTATCCAAATGTTTTAAATAAGTCTATATTTATGCATTAGGTTATAATGTACTAAGTTAAAGATTTTGGGTAAAGATGCATTAAAATTAATATGCCCATAGAAAACTTAGAAAATACAGAATGGTAGAAATAAGAAAAAAATCTTAAGCACCCTTTTCCTTCCTTCCTTCCTTTTTTTTTTTTCCTGTGTATATTTTTCTACCTAACTGGGGCTTATGATAAATTTAGAGTTGATTGTGCTGATTTGGGGAGATGGTGGTATTTTCCTGATCATAAAAGCACTTTTAAACATTTTTAAAGTAAAAATGAAAAATCATATTCAAAGATTTTTTTTAAAAAAAGAGAAAAATGTGACATGTAGTAAATATGATAAAAACAGCCTGAGAAATCCCACCATAAAAAGATCACCTTTGTTACCATTTGCACGTGTTTCCCTAGAACTTAATTTTGGGTGGGGATAGTACTATTTTCCATCGTTGAGATCATGCTGCTTGTTTTGATTTCTAAAGCATGAACAACCCTCTTAGGAGATGATAGAAAGGGAGTTTAGATCACAGACAGCATCGTCAGCTGGGTAACTTGGTCTTTCTTGACTTAAGGGGGAGGCGGTGGAGGAGACTTGGATTATTCAATAAGTTTTAAATATGCAGAAAATCATTATTCAAGTTGCTTGGCAAAGAAAGTGGCCACTCTGGTGCTTTATATGTCACAGCATTGCTTGGGTGGAGGGAGGAACAAAGACTTTTTGTTTGGTGATTCTCCCAGTCCACTGTCCCCAAAGCTTGAATAGTTCCCCCATTGTCGGCGTGTGCTTGGACAGAAAAGGCGGCATCTGTGCGAAGTGCTTCTCACACATGGCCAGAGGCTTCGTCTGTATTGGCCTGGAATGAAGTTGCAAGACAAACATGTGTCCTGGTTCTAGGATGAGAGGGAAGCAAGAAGAAGGGTCCAGGAAAGTACGAGGGCATCGGGCTTCACCCCTAGCTAGAAAATCCACCACTTAGCACACAGGTGGCTGGATTTCCAAGTTGGGGGCTGCACTGAGTAAGAAATGACTCACAGATGTGTCTATATGCTTACTTCCTCGTTGTCATGTCCCTAATTTGATTTATCTCAGCGCCTGGAGCTAAGTGGTGATATCTTCTCTTGCATGCCGAAAAGAACCTTCCTGTTTTTTTCATATATGAAGTATTCATAATACAACTTGGTTGGCTAGATACATTGTGGATCAACCTCATAAGAGAGAAACTCACATTTGCAGCTTAGTTTGGTCCATCCTTTGGCAAATATTGGTTGAAGATCCATAGTAATGGACAAAATAAAAGACCATGTGTGGGACTTTGACTTCAGCTGATTTTTTTCCTAGGATTTTCTAGTATTTTCAGCGCACCAATGCCAGGCTCTGGTTAAGCAGCATCATATAGCAGCGAGTCAAATAAAGTCTCTGCCTCACAGAGCTTTTATTCCAGTGGGATGTTCTTTAGCCATGAGTAGGAGTAGAGGAAAAGTCTAAGGATAAACTGATTTCCTAGGGAACTTTTTCTCTTTGCCTGTGTGTGTGTGTGTGTGTGTGTGTGTGTGTACGCATGTGCACACACGTGTACACACACACACACGGGATTTTTTTAAATTATTTTTTCTTAGTTTTACAGTTGATATTGACCTTAATCTATTTCATCTGCTCTTTTCTAGTGGAACCCCCTTAACCATTTATTGATTCTGTATTTATTTCCTAGTTTTTATACTTTGTAATTTTGGGGGAGCCAGTTAAGTTGACCCTACGCCTTATTGATTTAATATTTTGTATTTTTATTCACAAATACTAATGTGGGTTTAAGTGAGCAATTTTCATGTAACCCTTACCTCATCCATTTCTTTTTCATGTTTTCCTTTCCATTTTGGCTGTTTTTCTCCGTATGGTTTCTGTTCCTCTTTCAAAGAGGTCATGGCTTCTTGCATTTTAGCAGTTTCGCAACATTTCCTTTTTAATTACTTTTTGAGATGATTTCTTCTTTTGAGTCTTCAGGGTAGTGTTTCCTTGCCCTTTTTCTGCAAATTCCCCCCCCCCTTTTTGGTAGTCATTATTGAACAGACAGCATCTATGTAGGCTTTGCATATCTCTACAGGCAAAGTACATGTCACCTGCAGGAAGGTCAAATCCCCTTTATAGTCATCACCTACCTGGCGATTCAACAAGGCGCACATCTCCCGGTCCAGCTCCTGTTTGCAAACGGGTTTTTACCTGGTGCCATGCTGTCTACTGCCTGGCTCTCTGAGGGTCCAAATTGGTGGAGCACATGAGAAATCAGAGTTTTCCCCGGCCCCATCTTCATGTGCTGCTGCCAGTATTCTCCAGGCTTGACCTTTGGGGCCCAGACGTCCTAGAGTGGTTTGCACTCCTCCCAAGCCTCCTGCACCCACCCGCCTCCCTGTTCCTTGTCTTCTGGGAATTGCTGTGCAGAATGGGTGATGAGGAGGGAAGGGCAGTTCTCAGGCAGCTTCTGGGCAGTGGGGGGTGGCTGCCCAGCGCTTAGGCTGGTACAGAGCCTGCATTTCAAATTAGGGGCACAGAATGGCAAAAGCACCAAGCGCATCTTAAATGAGAGAAGAACTGTGAAGATATCAGGCAACGTTTTCCCTTTCACAATTACCCTGTCTCCTAATATTTCCTCCTTTCACTCCACTGTCATAGTGGTTTTTCAGATTTTGTCCTCATATTCTGACAGTTCACTGTTTTGTTTTGTTTTAGTCTTGGTAAGTTTTATCTTTTCCTCCCATTGCCACTGTAATAGGAGCTTGCCAGGGGCATCCTGAGCCTCCTGCCAGATGCCGCGCCCACAGGCCGTCCTCTGCATTGCCCTTCCCTGTCCCTCCCATCTCCAGTGGTGATTCAGGCCCACACCAGGGCCTCATTGTTGCCACTGTGGGTCTGTGGTCAGCAGAGAATTCAGGTTTGGTTTTCTGGGATGCAAAAAGAGCCTCTGAAACCACTTGGTGGATGCTTATGCTACATGGTCTTGTTACACATAGCACAAAACCGTGCTTCTCGAAATGGGCAACTTTACAACTGAGGGTGTGTTCGGCAAGCTTTGGTCCTGTCGAGGTGACCGTTTGTCAGCTACATTTATATTAGTGTGTAATGGAACAAGAAAAATCAACAACAAATCAAACCCATGAGTGCACAGGTGTCATTGCTTAGGGCCAGGCTAAAGTCAAGTTCTGTATAAATCAGTTTCCCCCAAATGAAGTAATAGGGCAGCTGAGAAAGCCATGGCCATGGGCTGTGAGGTGCTGAGCTGAGGCATCTCACGGAGCCAGGACTGGCCTATCAGAAGCCCTTTAAACTGGGTGCCGTTTCTGAGATGTCCACCTGACGCTGGGCATCTTTTATGGTACGGGACACATGGAAACCTTATGAGGGGCTTTGCTGAGAGCAAGAAGCTGACAGCCGGTTCCTACAGGGGAACCACCTACCCAGTGGGCCTGGGTAGCCACCATCAGCAGCCCGTCTTCTCACTTGCTTTCTTCTCTCCCTGCCTTGATATCTCATCTCCCCTCCGTGTGTGACCACACGCTCATCAGCTGCTTTGTGTGCCTGGGATCAGATTTCCACGCCCACCTCCCTGACATCGTCCTCTTTCTGAGACGACCAGGAGAACCATCCTCCGTGCAGCCCATGCCATTTTCTCGGTACATTACTTGTCTCTGTTACCTACTTATTCTTGCTTGTGAGCCCCTCCTCATTTGCTTTCTGTGACTCTGGTTCTCAGAATTTGCAACTATTCATTCCCCACCATGGACCCCTGAGTGTGAGGTGCTGGACTGGGGTCAAGGGGGAAAGGATGAAGGCCTGTTTGCTGACTTTGTGAGTCCTGGAGAGACATGCTGGGGGTGTTGCTAATGCAGATGGAGATAAGGGGTAGGGGGGAGGCAGGGACTGGACTTGAGGAGTTTCTGGGGAAACTCATCCTCTCACTTATATAAGTGGCATTGTGCCTTGGGGTTCAGCTACCCATCTTTTCTTTGTGAACTCTGAGTCCTTCTGTAGGATTTAACCTCCACCTCCATGTGCCTAAGGCCAGACTTGCTCCAAATGCCTACTGACAGGTAGCCAATGAATGCTTCCATAGCCCTTCAGGCGGGCTGCCACCTTGGCTGGTTCTCCGACGTACTAGTTCTAGTTTCTTGTGTTCCTTTCAGAATGTCTCACAACTTACGCTACTGCTTTCTTAATGTCTCTCTGTTTTATTTAAGGCCTTTTTATCCCATGGGTAGGCTCGTTCTATGACTGCTGAGAAGCTTGCCCTGACTACCCCAGCCAAAATTGATCTTGCCCTTCTCTGAATTCTGAAAACTCGTATTGTCTACTGATTGATCATTGGACACTATGACAGACTCCTATTTTTCATTTGTGTTTGTGCCTTATCTTCCAAATTGTAGAAGTCAACTCCTATGGATTCTACATTCCTGCATCTTCCACAGCATTCAGAAATGGGTCGTTAGTAACATCCTGATGTCTGATTGACCATGTTGCCAAGGGGCTGCACATTTGGGAGTGGGAGTGTCTTCAAGACCCTGTGCCCCGAAGACTGAATGGGCTGGAGAATAATTTGTCCCTTTGTGATTATGAAGCATTTAGAAAAAATGAGTCATCACCATACCCAGATGTTCTCTCTTATTAATTGTCATCATCAAGAAAAATGATTCGGCCTCCAGAGGACTAGGGCCTCCAGTGTATGTGACCTATTTTGGTTGACAGTTTTTAATTCAGCAGAAATGAAAAATAACAACAAGAGGGTCAGATGCATCTGGCTCCATTAAACCTGGGAAAATGCAGCTCAATGGAAATGATTGTGTCTTTTTGCTTTGGGATGATGAGTCTCTTATGTCTCTGCGAGCCTGCTTGGCCCCCTATATCAAAGGCTGCCTATTTGCGAGATCAAAATGTGGAAAACAATTTGTCCATTTTACAATTCTAATAACAAAGATGATCGATAAAGCAAAACCAAAGTGACTTCTGGATGGAGAAAGTAGGATAACCCTACACGGTAACCCCATA
The DNA here is from genome assembly GCA_004024925.1 of Scalopus aquaticus. Taxonomy (NCBI): domain Eukaryota; kingdom Metazoa; phylum Chordata; class Mammalia; order Eulipotyphla; family Talpidae; genus Scalopus; species Scalopus aquaticus. The sequence goes on from PVIJ01008500.1 coordinate 6,104, forward strand.
GAATGTCTTACACACTCTGAGATATTAACTTGGTGAATCCTGAAGAATAAAACATCTGCAGGACTCTTGTTTGTTCTGCTTCAGTCCAGGTTTGTAATGGCCCAGAAAGGTCCTTTCCACTGGTGGGAGGTGACATGGGAGCAGCAGTGTTTCAGGATTTTGTATGTTGCCTACAGCGTTGCATTATTGTTTGTGATTGTATCTGCTCATCTTGTGATGCAGTGTCACGGTGGTGTCAAGGCTGAATGGCCTTAAAACTGTCCCTCATTGCTGTTATAAAACCAAGGAGTTATGGGCTGTGAAAGCTTCCAAGGCCATTTTAATCCCACAAATGGAAGGACTGAAGGTAAAGGTCTTAGATGTCTAAGTTTTATCTTTGGCTTTTATCTTTTTGTGAGTGAGAGCACATTTCTAGAAACCGAGAAGTGCCTTCTTCCTATCTGTGTGTTCCAGTGGCGTGACTGACGTTGAAGATCAGGGAGTGGATTCGCCAACCAGCCTCCCTTTTCACACCAGAGAAAAGATGCCAGCAACTCAACAGCCCCAGGAGGGAGGACTCCTCCCTTTTGGATACATTCTCACTTTCTTCTCTGGGTTGGGACCATTTTACAATTATATACATAAGCACTGCATTTCTCTTGCTTCTAAGATAGGAGACAGAAAAGTGGGGTCATCCCATAACCAGTTCCCTGCTTTTATCTCTCCTTCACATTTGATCTTTTTGTACCCTAGTGATAATTTCTCCAAAGTACAGCACTGGTGTTCTTTTTGCCCTTCCTCAAAATCTAACAATGGTTTCTTCTTATAGAAGAAGGGAGTCTAAATTTCTCCATGTTCTCATGGGTCACCATCCCTGTTCCCTCTCAAACTGCTGTTTTTCTTGACCTTTGCTCATGTTGTCCACCAAGTATCCCCTTGGCTTATTCCTCCTACCCACCTTTCCTGATTTATCCAAGTGCCTCTGTTTTCTACTCTATTAGATGGGATGATAATAGACCTTGTTGAACTGTTCAATAGATTCAGTGACATAAGACATGAAACAGACCAAGCTCAGAGCAGGCACTCAATAAAAGAATGTGGTTTTCATTCCTGCAACTGGTTGAAAGCTGGTGATCAGAGAGGGAGAGTAGAGGCCTGCAGGCAGCCACACTGGTGACTTTGAGAAGAGGTGAGCTCTGACATTAAGGGTGAAAGGAAAAAAACCAGAAAGTAGCATGTAAATGGAGAAAGCATGGAGTTAAGATGTCCAGGGAGAGGCACATCCACCCCAGGGGTCCATTCCTAAGAAGAGAAGCATATAGGTGACATTAGGATGCTGGCTGTGTTGCCTCAGTTTCCCTGAAATCCAACCCAAACAGACAAAGTGAGCTCTGGTTTCATCTTCTAGTCGGGCTTACTGCATTAAGAGTTTGGAGCAGCCTTTCTTGGGTGCTTATCTCAGTTTCCCTAGAGATTCTGCCTGTGCTTCTCATGGTGTGGCATATGTGTTACACTAATCAGCATCTAACTATCTCTGTGGGTTTCAGACATTGTTTTTATTGTTGTGATAAAACAATACGTAATATAAAATCTAGCATCTTCACCATTTTTAAATGTGCAGTTCAGTGGCAAGAAATACATTCACATTGTTGTATAACTATCATCACCAGTCACCTCTAGAGCCTTTTCATTTCCCCACACTGAAACTGTACCTGTTAAAAATTAAGCCCCCAATATGAACAGTTAATCTATGATAAAGGAGCCTAGAGTAAACATTGGAGAAAGAGAAAGTCTCTTCAATAAATGGTGTTGGGAAAATTGGACAGGCACATGCAAAAGAATCAAACCAGTCTACTATCTCACACCGTTAGCTCAAATGGATTAAAAACTTGGATGTAAGACCTGAAACCTTAAAATACATAGAAGAAGAAGACCTAGGCAAAACACTCCACAGCATTGGCATCGGAGATATCTTTGGGGAGTTGACTCCAACAACCAGGAAAACAAAAGCAAAAATAAATGAGTGTGATTACCTCAAGCTGAAAAGCTTCTGTACAATGAAAGAAAGTATTGCTAAAACTAAGACACCCTCCTGAACGGGAGAAAATATTTGCACATCTGACAAGATCTGCAAAGAACTCATTCAATACCCCTTCCCAAAGATCCAGTCAAAAAATGGGCAGAACTAAATAGGCATTTCTCCAAAGAAGTCATACAGATGGCCAACAGGCACATGAAAAATGCTCATCATCATTTATCATCAGGAAAATACAAATCAAAACCCTAATGAGATATCATCTCACACCTTTGAGAATGGCCCTTACCAAAAAGACCTGAAACGACAATTGTTGGTGAGGGTGTAGAGAAAAAGGAACCCTTGTACACTGTTGGAGGGAATGTAACCTGGTCTAACCCCAGTGGAAAATATTATAGAGGTTTTCCAAAGTATTTCAATAGATCTGCCATATGAATTCCATTCCTAGTTATCTACCTGAAGAATGCAAACACACTAATTCAAAAGGATATATGCACCCTTGTATTAATCGTAGCACCTTTTACAACAGACAAGTTATGGAAACAACATAAGTGTCCTAAGACAGATGAGTGAATTAAGAAGATATGGTATATATGCACAATTGAATACTACACAGCTCTAAAAAAGATATCAGAAAGGGAAGGAAAAATCAGTATTTTCATTTACATGTGGAACATAAAGACACAAAATAAAGGGTCAGGCAAAAACATACCTTAGAAATCTGACTGTAGAATTGAGGTTACCAAAGGGAGAGGGAAAATTGGGAGTACAGAGAGCAAAGTGGGAAGGGGTCCACAGTGGAGAGGGAGCACAATCGTCTGTGATGGAGGACTCTGGGTGCCTTGGTGGTGGGTGTGGTGATATACATCTGAAGAGGTGTGATCCTCCACTCTGGATCATATACAGTGTTCTGAACCAGTCTTACCTCAAAAATAAATAAATAAATAAATAAATAAATAAATAAAGCGCAACAAAAATAAGTCCCCATTTCCTCCTACCCCCAACCCCTGTTAACCACCATCCTCCTTTCTGTCTCTATGAATTTGACCACTCTAGGTACCTCATGTAAGAGGAGACACGCAGCATTTGCCCTTTTGTATCTGGCCTCTTTCATTCATGCCTTTAGATGCATCCTTGTTGTAGCATTTGTCAGAATCTCCTTCCTTTTTAAGGCTAAATAATAACCATTATGCGTATATACCACATTTGTTCATGGACGCTTGGGTTACTTTCACTTTGGCTCTTGTGTGTAAATGCTGCTGTGAAGAAGGTGTGTAAATATTTGTTCAAGTTCCTGCTTTCATTTCTCTTGGATATGTATGTACCGAGGAGTGGAATTGCTGGGTTGGATGGTAGTTCTGTGTTTAATTTTTTGAGGAACCACCATAGTGCTCCACCATCAGTGCCCAAGTTTCCAATTGCTCAACATCCTTACCTCTACATGTTCTTTTATGGTTTTATCTTCTATGTATTTATTTATTTTTGATAGCGATCATTCTAATGGTGGGAGGTATCGCTCTGTGGTTTGGGTTTGCATTTCCCTAATGATTAGTGATTTGAAGCATTTCTTCATATACTTATTGGCCGTTTGAATATCTTCTTTGGAGAATTGTCCTTTGCCAAGTTTTTAATGCAGTTGTTTGTTTTTTGGTTTTGCTGAATCTAAACCTTTTTTATGTCCAGGGAAACCACAGATCCTACTTTTTCAGCTGTTTGGTTGTGACAGTAACAACAGCAGCTTGTTTTTACTGAGCTCTTATATCACCCGTGCATTATGCTAAGTGTTTATGTGGCTTTTCCCTCCTTTCATCCTCACTACAACCTTTTGAGAAAGAGACCATGATCTTCTTCGTTTTGCAGAAACAGAAGCTCGAGGCCTTGCCCTTGGCATCACAGCTCTTAAGAATAAGCAACAGCGGCTCCAGACCGACTTCCATCTGTCCCTACATGATAGTACTGATTTCCTAGCCCCCTTCCAAAGGGGCTGGCATTGAACCCTCTTCCTAAGTCAATACTTCATCCATATGTATGAGAGCAGAAGTGACATTTTATAGGAAACCACCCAGACGTTAGAACCTCAGTGCCTCTGGAAAACCATATTTACTTCTATATAGTCAGTTCCTAAAATCCCAGAGGTCTTGCATCTGAAAGGAAGCACAGATATGTGTGACATTAAGTGCCAAGCCTTCTGCTGTTCCAAAAAGCTTTCTAAATGGAGTGATATAATATCTTCCCTAAGGACCCAAGTCCCTACTTAAACTCACTCACTAGCTGCTCTGAGGGTCCAATTCCTTCTTTACTTGTAATAGCTTTGTTATCCCCCAGCCTTTTTCATCTGAAGATGCACTGCCCCCTCCCCCCACCGTCTGTCCAGGTTTGGGGTGGTGAGGGCAGAGTCAAAGCAGGGTCCCCTTGTCTTGCACCTTTGGAGGCGCATCCATCCCTGGATGGGTGCAACACTGTGGCTTTTGGGGACACATTCTCTATTCTTTTCATGTTGGTTTTTATCTGGCCTTGGGTTCACACAGCTGGGGCTGGGGCCGGGGCCATCGCCGTGACTTAGGGTTGGGAAGAACTTGGAAGAACATTCCCCAGCAGGCCTTGGGCAGGCCAGGGAGTCCCGCCTAAAATACGGTGGACAAAGGAGCTCTTGTCCACAGGCCTGGGGGTGGGCGGCAATCTGGTCAGCGACACAGGCTTGGCCATTGTATGTCGTGACCTCAGCCAACATTTTTAGCTGAGAAAGGGGAAAAAGAGAGAGTGGAAAAAAAAAAAAGCCTTCAGAAGCTTCGCATCTGGAAAGTCCAGAATGAGTTGTTGATTTCCCCACGAGGGCTGGAGCAGATTTGGAAGGAACTGTGCAATGTAGTGGCTTCTTTGTGAAAGAACGGCAATGAGAAAAGCCACAGGAACATCCTCTGGGGTGCCCAGGGCACTGACTCTGGGGGAGCGGCTTGCCTCAGCCTCATTTCCCGCAGAGGGTTCCATGGAGAAGAAACTGGCAGGGGCCTGGCCCTGAGTCTGGGGACTTCACACAAGACTCAAGATTCGCCTGTGAGTTAGTGGCCCCCAAAGAAGAGTCTCTCTTGTCTGATGGTAAGCGTTGATTCTGCTCGCCTGCAGATAAGTGGGCCGCTTGCTTTCTCTGCCTGTTGCTAAGATGACTTTGACATTTTAAAGAGGTATTTCTGAGAACCCACTGAGATGCGGGCACTAGCTGCTGGATGTAGAAGGTTTGGAGGCCCCATGTGCTGGGCGGGGGGGGCCCAAGCCATGAGCAAGGGAGATGAGGAGGGCAGTTGTGTCAGAAGTCAGGAGAAGAGGAAGAGACGAGGGAAGAGATTTTCAAAGGAGTGTTTGTGGAGGGAAGGACCGTCTGGTTCCTCGGGGAGCAATTTAGTTGGAGCATGTGACTGGGGAACAGTGGTGACAGGGACTCCCCCATGGGGACTGGAGTTCAAATGGTGCCTCCCCCCCAACTTCTCTCAGATATGATGTTTGGCTTCTACCTTCTCTCCCATGGCCCAGTTTTAGCGGGAACACTGTAAGGGGAAAGTATTGGGGGACAGTCCCCAGAGGGGAGCTGAGTGTCTGTCCAGTGCACTGAGGTCCCAGGCTGGGTTGGGTGCATCTGTTCACTTTGGTGGCAGTGGCAGCAATAAAGATGGTGGATGCTTTCCTGAGACTTAAGGGTAGAATGCTTCTCTTTCCTCAGTTTCCTGGACTCTGGAAGTTAGATACCCTCCTTCTTTAGAAAGAGAGACCTCTCATCAGTCAAGACATTCGTGGCCTCTGTCTTTGCGGCTCTGGACAGCCGAAGGAGGTCCAGCTTATAGTAAAAGGCTCATCTGTCCATACCTTTCCTCCAGGTTACTCTCTCCCACTGTCTGGGCCAGCTGACCTCTCAGATTTGGGGGTGGCCGCTAATAGGGGTCTGGACCTGTGCCTGGAGGAGAGAGACAGTTCTTGCTATCCAGAGCACCTCTCGATGTGCCGGCTGAGCTCCTAGGGGGGTCTCTGTGAACTTCCTCAAAGGCGAAGGGTGCATGTGGATTGCTAAGGCCTCTGACTCCAGGGCCAGGACTCTGCATTTCTAGCCAGCTCCTGGGGACACCCGCGCAGTGTGATGCAGGGAGCACACTTGGAGAGTGACTTCTGTAAAGAACCCAGACCCATCAATCAAGTTCTGACAGGTACAGTTCTGAGAGGTACAGCAGCCCAGCACCTACTGCAGAGAGCTGGGGTTCTGGCAGCTCTGGGCCTGACTGGGTTGTGGTGGCAGATTTGTAGGGAAGAAGGGCTCAGCAAAGAATGTGAACACTGAGGTGAATTCAGGAAGCAGGGAAGAACCCAAGTAAAGCTCGTGGCAGAGTGGGTAAGACAGAGCCCGAGACGTGTGGGGTGTGGACCATCTATGCCATGTGCTCAAGCTAAAGTGGATGGGGTGTTCGGCATCAGGGTGAGTGGGGAGCAGGAATGCTAACCACCAGCCAGCACAGAACAATTGTATTGGCCTGCCTTCGCACGGAGTGGAGCGTAGCTTCAGATTCAGGGAAGACTAGGGTGTCAGGGAAGAAATTCAGTTGCTAAGCAAATAGAACTTACTGGGTGTGGCTCTGGGATGACAGAAGGGGTGGGTGGGCTCAGGTCCATCAGGACAGGCCTCACCATGGTAAGGTGTAGAAGCACCAAGCTGCAATGCTGCCAGGGGCTTGGGGCAGCTTTCCAGGGCCAATGTGATGCCTCTGAATCCAGTGTCGGCACTTCAATGTGGCTTTCTTCCTCCCATAAAAATGGTGTGTCCATAAAAGAGATATACTGATACTAACATCCAGAGTCATTGAGTACTAGGACACACACACACCCCTTGGAGACCATCACACACACACACACACACACACACACACACACACACACACTCCTTAGAGACCATCTGGTCCAACTTCCGTGTTTTTTGACATGAGGAAATTGAGGCCAAGCAGCAGAGATGAAGCAAGTTGCTCAAGAACTGCAGAATGCAAGACAGAGGCAGCTTTGGGCCTGGCACTCAGTCCTCCCGACTCACATCCCGTGTTCATTGTGTGGTACCATAGATCTCTGGTAGGTCTCAACCACGGTAATATCCTCGGCTGTCACCATTTGTCTAGTTTTATGCACGAGCAGCAGAGGCTCCAGAAATGTCAGCTTGGAACTGACTGGCGGAAACTGTCCCAGCCCCTATTAGCCTTGATCTCCCTCGGGTGCTCGGGGTTCAGAACCAATTAGGTCTCCCTGGGAGCCGCCTCTCCGAGTCAGAAGCCTTTGATTGGCATCGTTTGGAGCTCAGGCTGTCAGCACTGCAGTTACAAGGAGTGAGTTTCCATGGTGAGATGTTTTCTTTTGGTGCCCATGGATCTGCAGATAGCAGCCAACAGACTTCACCTGCTGGACGGCAGCCAGCGTCAGGCCATCAGAGACGCCCACCTTGGTGCCATCGTGCGCTCTTTAAAATGGCACCAGGGAAGCCTGCTTTTTACCCCTGGAGGATCTGTGGGCAGCGGCTATATCACTTGCTCTTGAAGTTCCGTTCTGGTGGGCAGGCTGCTTTGCATGAGGTTGTGAGCTGGTGACTGACTGAGCTAGCAACTTTCAACTACCTTCTGAACTTCCTAAGTCTACTTGGGATGGAATATAATGCCTGGTGAATTTGGCACTAGGGTTTTCTTCAGAGATATAACAGCTTTAGAAAGTGCCAGAAACAATGGGATAAGGTACTTGAAGGCTGGGGAGGAGTTTCACTAGTATTTCTTCTCACCTACTCTGTCCCAATATTAAATGTTGGCAAATTTTCCTCTTCCTATGATTTCTCTGCAGAGATAAGCTGGACCAGGAATCATCTAGAAGGGGTTCCACCTGCCTGGAGATCCCTAGGGAGAGTGTTATTGATGAACAATCCTCATTATCCGCCAAAAGCATCTTCTGGGGCAGGATCGTTGATAGTGTTATGTAATAGAAATAAACTAGTAAAGAAAATGTAGGCTGCAGTTTGAGATCCTTCAGGACTGTGGGAAGTGCTCCTCCTAGCTCCTTTCTTTGACAAATAGGGACATTTTAGCCTGAACAGTGGTAAAGAGAATGGGGGTGAGAGGTGGCTTTTAAGTATACAGGCTTGAGCTGTTATGCCCACAATTGAATATCCTGGTTTGTGCCTACATTTAGTGATTTCTAGCTTTTGTTAGCTCACTTCACTGGTGGCTTTGCATTTCTTTCCCACCAATCCCAAGTAGGATTTGAACAAATGAACTGGTATCTAGACAAAAAAGGTTTGGGGCCTCTTCTTCTCTAGACCTCAAAAGAATGAGGTGGAGGCATGCAACCAAAAGAAAAGCAGAGTTTCATGAACATTTGTGCTCCTTGTCAGGAGGTCTCTGTTATCTCCTTTGTTTATGTGGCTGCTGCTTTTGCAAGCTTGTGCTGGTCATTTAAATCCCTTGAAATTTCCTTTGCGGTGGTTTTGCGCTTTTATGCAACACTCTCCTCCAGTCATAGAGGCCTGCATTTGAGCGCTGGCAGCCCCTGGTTTTACAGATGAGGAAGCTGAGGCCCAGAGGGGCCAAGGGAACTGTGTAAATTACAGCTTGTCAGGGAATATGGTTGCTTTATACCTAGGCCCAAGTGCTTTCTACTAACCCATCAGTCGTCCCCAAGTGGAGGAAGACTATCAGAATGGCCATGCTATTTTTATCTGCCAGGGTAGGGGTAGGAGGAAAGGAACTTGCATTCCTCAGCCTCTGAGGAGCTGGGAGTTGGAATAAAATGTCTGTTCATCAGAAGTTGGTGAATAGAATCCCTCAGGTTTTCATGTACAGAAGCTAGAAGCTGGAAAAGGTTGCTGGGAGCCTTGCCCTTTACGGCGTTGAAGCATCAGAATCAGATCTTAGAAATGGGACACAGCTTGTGGGCTTTCCTTAGGGTCCCCAAATCCTAGCAGCTGCCGCTTTCCTTACTCCCCACTCTGTTCTCTGTGTTTCCAGAGCACCTGTGGGAACTGCTTCCCTGAGTGACCATAAACACAGCCATGAGGCTTGTGGATGTAACATATTCTGTGGCACAAATATACTGTTTGGTTAATGCTTAGATTCTCCCAAGAGATGCGGAGGAGGTGGCATCTTTTAGATCCCTGACATCCTTATGATGTCACTGGGCAGATGTTACCAGCCACCCTCTCAGATAGAAGTATGCTCACACCCAGAGCTCCTTGTTCCCTCATTGTCTGCTTTGGAATCCTATTAATTAGCCCTTCTATCTCATATCTGTACGGCAGATGCTAAGATAATCACACCTCTCTCTCTGGGGTCGCTGAAGTCGGGTCTCATTGCAGGAATATGTGCAAGGCTTGTAGAAACACTTCCTGCATGATTGATTCCTTCCGACCCTCGACTGCTCAACCCCAGACACTTCCAGGTCAGAAGCCAGTGACTTCTGACCCAGGAGGGGCCGTCCAATTCATCCCCGCAATTTGCACTGTTATTTGTGAACTTTTTCATCAATCTTTGCCCTACTGGAGACCCCATGTTTTTCAGCTTTTTCAGTTTTGCTGGGAGGGTTGATTTCCTGTATCTTTGCATGGACTACATTGTAGTTGTGTTCATCAAAATTCTTGGCTATCCAGATCACTCCATTCCCTTTTAGGGTCAGAAAATACAGAGTGTATTGTTCTGTGTCCTCTCCCTGCCCAGCTGAGAAACAGGGCCAGTGAGTTAAATGATCCCCAGGGGATGAGGGCTTGCAGATGGGTGCTCAGAGGGACTAGGACCCTTGCTGAGCTTTCCAGGAGCCAGACATGTCTGGAGTGATCAAAGTGGTTCAGCCTCCAGGCCCATACTGGCAACTTTGGGGGTGCTGGGAGGAAACTCTGATGGCACCAATGCATACCTCTTACTCACAGTGTGAAACTTTCTCTAGCAGCTTTGTGGATGGGGGACAGACAGGGTGAGTGTGTGGGGAAAGTGTGTGCAAGCAAGGGAGGACATATTAAGATGCTCCGTGGGGACTGGAGCTGCGGAGCCCAAGTGAGCCGCCTCCGCGCATTTATAGATATCTCCAGGAAAGATTCTTGGGGGTGGAGGTCTGGCATTAACAAGTGGTGGTTCAGACAGTGATATGTGGATTATTGCTATGAATGCGACCCCTTTCATCCATCCATCCTGAGCAGTGAGGCCTGAGCACACTTGGGTTGCACCAGGTTTGGAAGAGTCCTTGGGAACTTTTGCATTTGAGTGATTAAAGCCTGGTTTGGAAAGTTTCTTTAATGGATTCGAAGAGGTAGCCCATTTAGCCAGATGATTTTTACGTAAGATGGTTTGAGTATATTCTTGGACGGTTCTGGCAAAATCACTGATCACATTTGCTGAGAAATTCTGCAAATAGAGAAGTGGATGGAAGAAGAGCATCATATTGGCAAAAAACTGGAGGTGAGCCTTAGGTGCTCTGTTTCTTTGTCACATGGATCTAACCAGAGTGGCCCAAGGGAGACAGATGCACCCAGACATGGGAAGTACCTGCATACTCCCCTTCAGAGCACAGCTTTGGCTTTTGAATTGCTTTGAGAACTTCCAAGCCAAACAGGTATTAAACAGGTGAGGTCTTGGGGATGTGACAGGTTCCTACTGCATGTTCCCTCAACCGGCAAAGTACTTTGGTCACACCCTGTCCTCCTTAATAGACCCTAGAATTCTCAACGCCCTGTAGAAGCTATTGTCCCTGAAGCAAATAAAAAGTGCTGGTTTGAGACACAGCACCAGGATCCAAGAAAAAGTCCTTCCCTTCTGTCGTGTTTCTTCTGGCTGGAAATCTGTCCTTTTCCAGTAAAGAGTGAGAGCAGCTATTAGATGCCAGAGGATGGGAGCAAATTGGGCAGATACTTTAGGGCCTGGGTGGGAGAGAAAAGATGAAGAAAAGCATGTTTCTTTATAGGGATGAGAAGGAAAGGCTTTGTTCTGCTTTTGGTTCTCTCGATGCTCTTTGTTACTCCTACCTCTTGATTTTTTACTAGCATTACTTGGATTTTTCAATCCAGTTTAATTCATCTTTTATACTATGTATTAGGAATAGAGACATGGACACAAGTCCTTTAACCAGATTTGTGATAATTATTTACAAGTTTGAAAGCTTCTCCTTTTCAGTCCTTTTTACCACAACATCTTTTTACTTCACCTTTATTTGTCCCAGACTTTCAGCAGTTGGGGCACTTTTTTTTTTAAGTTTTATTTATTTCTTTATTTTAATGTAATTTATATCCTTTACATTATTGTGTATTCCTGTAGGTTTCCCACCACCAATTCACCTGTGAACCATCACCATAGTCCTTTGTGCTCTTTTCTCCCCTGTTTTGGTTTCTCTTCATCCCCCTCCCCTGTAGAATGTCTCTTATTTGTGGTTGCCTGCTAGTTTTTGCTTTTGTTATGTTGTGTGTTTTTTTCTCCATCTGATTTCTCCTTTGACTCTCTTATATAGTCCTCCTATAAGTGATACCATTCGATATTTTTCTTTTTCCGTCTGGCTTACTTCACTGGGCATGAGGCACATTTACTGAGGAGGACACATGAGCAGTGTATCTCCACAGCCCTCATCTATAAAGAATGTATTGTGGAACTTCCCTGGTGGCGCAACGGGTTAAGTCTCAGCACTATGAAGCTATTCGCAGCCACTGCAGCACAAGTTCAATCCCCAGCCAGGGAAATTCCCACTTGGCACAGCAGACCTCTCCTGCCTCGCCTGCTGCTCCCCTCAGCAGTGTACTTCATTAGATCCACCTATCCTACTCCCCACTCTGTCTGGTGAATCCTCTCACTGCCCCCCCACACACACCCCTCTGGCCCACACCCCAGTTCTTCTATGCATAAATAAATAAATCTTTTTTAAAAAGAATGTATTTTGGTTGCCTTTACTCATGGCCACATGGGAGGGGAGGTCTAAGCATTTTCCACAGAATAATCTAGAGGTGTGTTTTGAAATGGGATTGTAGAGCTGTCTGAGGCCAGTTTTATTTATACTCCTTTGTTAGCACATTTTCCTTCCATTTAAATTATGATTGGACTTTATCTCTGCTGTGCAAATATCTCTTTAGGGTGTGTCTGCCTTTAAAATCTATTTTGCCTTAAGCAGCACAGAACCTGAAAATAAAGACCTCTTTTTAGTACAGGGAAGTTGTGTTTGGTTGTTTTTTTTTTTTTTTGGGTTTTTTGTTTTCTGTTTTTCCTGTCAACTTTTTTCTTTTTTTCTTTTTTTTTTATAGTTTCCTTTGTTATAGCTTCTGTTCCAAACTCTTCTTAGGGAACACCTAGCACCCCTAACTTGACTTGCTCTTCTGTCTCCCATTTTAATTTTTTCCATTTTCTTTGCATTCCTGGAAAAGAACTTAAATTTGTTTTGAACATGACTAATTTTTTTGGTAACATTCCACATTCTATTGCAACCAATGCGAATGTTCCTTCTGTTATTACCTTTTAAATTTCCCTACTATTTTGAACATTTCCTGTTCCTTTTTTTATATCATTTTGTTTTCTTTTCCAAACCAACTTACCTTTTTTTTTATTTTTCATTAGTTCTCTCCTTAAAATAATCTGCTCTTGTATCATGGATACTGGGCCTTCCTGTCCCCTATTGAGGTTGCTAAGTGATTTCCTGAAATTTTCTTCTGGATACTGTACAAGGTTGTGATTAGAAGTTTTTGATTCTTCCAAGGTCTCTAGATATTGTTTCTTAATTTGTTTTCTGCAATTAAAGCAACACTGTTGCCTTGTCTCACCCACCTCCTTGTACTCAGAGTTGAACAGTCCAATCAAACTCACGGAAAGCTGGGATTTATTCATAGCTGGGCCACATGCGTTGCTTGAACTGCTGTTCTCAGTTTAGTGTTTGGTAAGAAAATTTCCTGAAATCTTTTAAAGCTCAGTTTCTACTGTAATTCCCAGTTTCTACTCATTCATTCTTTCTTTCAATGTCAGATACTATGCTGAAACCAAGCTAGGAATAAGATGTTGCTGGCGCTGCCTTTTCAATTTTACAGCATGTTCTCTGTTGTGTAGTCTTTCTTCATTCTGCCCCCTCTGGCCAAGTCTCCAGTCCTCTCACCTGAGTAGAACATGAAGTCCAGTCCTCATCAGCCTACATGACTCCTTGTGAGGACTACATTTCCCAGAGTTCACTGTGCCATGTTCATGGGTCCCCTACTTCCTTCCCTGCTATTCTATGAGAATTCCTCTCTGAATGACTGGAAAAGGGGCCAGAGCTAGAGAGAGCAGTAGTTTCTCCTGTGGGACAGAGGAAAATGTCTAGTATTCTTGTAGACATGGATTCTGAGGCTGGCGGCATCACCACAGGGAGTGAGGTCCTGCTTTGTGATTTATGTCTTAACTCTCGTCAGAGGAGATTATGTGTTTTCGGGTGGCTGTTCCCAGCCTTGTGTAGGAGCCTTTTCTTTCTAAACAGGAGTCCAGCAGAAAGGTGTAAGGCAGATTTGACTCCTCAGTCTCCAGTCCAGCTGGAACTTGGTCTTCTTAGTGTCTTCCTCGTAGCCCCAGTCACGCATCAGGTGGCCACCTGCTGAGTGCAAAGGTGCCAGTGAAGGTCGCTTCTGACTGCCGGGTTGAGGACTGTTCAGGGGATACTAGCACAAGCCGATCCACAAGGGCTGGGTTCACATACCCAGCCTTGCCCTGACTGCTTCTGGGCATCCCAGCTGACTAAGTGTTTGGGGAAGGAAGAACTTGCTGGAGAGTTCTTTGTGGAGGAGACTTCAGCAGTGCCAATCACAGCACTGGGCTCATTAGCAGTCATTGCCATGGCAACAGGCCTGCCAGAAAGTGGCTCGTTAGGCTGACAACTTCAGAGATGTTATATATAGATCTGGGTGTGGGGGGAGTGGGGGTGTGGGGCCCCGTGGATATGCCTTTCTTTAGAGCTCCTATTGCTTCTGGGTTTGGGGTGTGAGAAGACGTGGAGTGGGGGAACCTTAAAACTGTCTGATCTGGCTGCTAAATCAAGTGTCTGACGACCACCCGTTAACATCGGCAAGTAGCGTTTGCTCACATCTGCAGAAGGTAAGAATCAGGTGCTCCCCAAAACCTCCTGAGGGGGGAAGGAGTTCCTCAGGGGGAAGTGGAATCCCTGGCTGCACTTGAACAGTGGTGGAGACTGTGGGGAGCTACGTGTGAGGTCTGCTCTGCCTAGAGGCTGCGGAGGCAAGATTGAATCTCTCTTTAAGTAGTCTCTAAAGGGTCTGTGCTAGGGCATAGGAGACTTCTTTTGTGAGTAGCCATGCAGCTGAACACTGCCCTTTTATTAATTTTGCTTCTTAAAATTTTGTATTCTCAGTTGTAAGTCCAGAATGTTTCCTCTCAGTTGCTTCCTCTAAAACTGCAGTCAGTCTTTTCTGAGTTCAGTTAAGTGTAAGACTCACCTGGGATGTGTGTTCAAATTCAATTTCCCACATTCCAGGTGGATTTGTGGTTGGACCAGGGCCCGGGAATCTGCACTTTAACCCACATCACAGGTGACCCACGGATTATCCCGGAGACCACACTTTGAGAAACGCTGCTGTTTCGGGGCTTGTTTTCAATCTCCGGGTGACTCCTCTTTGTTCGCCTGCTCATTTCTTTTTCCAGGGGTCTCAGTAGCCATCATTAAAGAGGAAAATTTCTTTGATTGTGTTGTTTTAAGGGGATGAGGAAGTCAGCCCACAACCAGGGAACGTGACTGCTTGGATGTGGGCGGTGATATTTCTGCACATCTTCTGGGAAGGCATATGCTCCTCCGGAGACTGTGAGACAGGCAGGAGAACCAGCCCAAGCTCCTCCTTGGGTGAGAGCTGGGTGTCAGGTTGTCAGGTGAAGAAATGGGGCTGATTGTGGAGAGCTGGGGAGGGGTGGGTTGGGGGTCGCCTGGATTAGGTAACTGGACAGAAGTCTTTCCAATAAAGTTAATATTTTAAAGTCTGTTATACCACTTAATTAACTGTGTGATGCTGAGTGAGGTGTTAAACTCTCTAGAGTCTCAGATTCCTGAGAAAATGGGGAAAAGTGGATCTGTCAGGTGTCACCAGTGCTTGGTGCACTATGAACATTTTGTCAGTGGAAAGTCATTGTCGGTGGGCACAGGCGGCCTCTGAGCACAGATGGTTCTTGAATACCTGCTAGAATAGGGCTCTAAAGTGGCCTAGAAACCTCTTGATATTCTATAAGAAGTTGGATGAGTGTGGATGTGCAAACACACCTCTCTTTTGGGGGGCAGACGATCCATAGTTTTCCTCTGAGTCTCAGAGGATGGGCATCCATATACAGTTGAACAGGTTGTTTACTGAACAAGGGGACCCAGATGAAGCAAAGGGAGACTGAAAGCCAGGCTTGTGCTGTAATGCATCAGGGAAAGAGGCTATATCTTACAGTTTCCACAAAGTCTCTGTGCATTTGGTTAAGAATTTTTGAGTTAGGGGACATGTCTTCCTCTCTCCTTAGTCCCACTACTTCCAAGCTTGTTCCCTGTCAGTTGGGCCCCCAATCGTAGGGCCTGTGTCTCCTCTGCTTCTAGTTCCTATTCCCATGGGAAAGGCATGACAGATTGGAAGAGGAAAAGCCCCAGGACTAGGGAAGGAAGGGAAAGATTTAACTTGGAAAGAAAGTAATTAGAAGAATAAGTTGGCAAAGACCTTAATTACTGGGTAGTTACTCACTGCAACCGCCTGATGTCTCTGGGGCCGCTCTCCCAGGAGACCTGCCCTTCCACGGCCCTGAGGGATGAGGTAATGTTGGTGGTTTGGGTTTCTTAAATGAGGGTGTGCGGGTGGAGGCCTAATTCCTGCCTTCTCCACATCTTCAAAACAATTTTTTTATTTTAATAAAGTTCAATTTATTTTACAATTTACAATTTATTTTACAATTTATTTTAATAAAGTATGTAAAATTTATCAGTGACTTTTATATTCAGTTTGGTGCAACCATTCCCACTATCTAGTTCTAGAATATTTTTATCATCCTACAGAGTAAACCCTGTATCATTCTCCCGTCTCCCCAGTCCATGGCAACCAGTAGCTCACTTTCTGTCTCTCTGCATATGCCTATTCTGGAAATTGCATAGAAGTGGAATCTTACAGTCTGTGTCCCTGTGTCTAGCATGCTTCATTTAGCATGGTGCCAAGGTCCTCCTGGTAGTGGGGATCAGTGCTTCGTTCCTTTGGATGACTACGTATTTCTTTGCATGGATATATTTCACTTATCTGGATGAGGCTGCTTTGAACATGTTTGTGCCAGTGTTTGAGTGCTGTTTTCAGCTCTTTGTTATGGACCCATCGTCTCTGTGTCTTTTGATTCCTGACTTATTTCAGCCAACAGAAGGCATGCCTTTCTGGGAGAGAGGAAGGGCTAGGGGACTGTGGTTGTGTGGGAGTGGATGGTGCAGTGGGACTGCGGCTACACTGGAGGAGGCTGTGGAGACATCTCTGCTATGTTGGCCAATAGGAAATAGGTCAAGCTGGCCCTTTCTGGCCAACTCTTGGGGTGGGGTTGAAGCTGATGGTTCTGCGTTTATAAGATGGGAGAGACCTCAGAGTAGCCATTGCACCTCCTAGGTCATCAGTGTCCTTGCATGTAAACCAGGGTTTATTCTGAACCCACTGAGCTGGGTAAATTCACCAGAGTCATTCTAAAGAAAAAAGCATTATGCAACTTCAGAGAGGAGACAGGCATTGCTGTCTTTGTTTCACAGGTGGGGCACAGGAGGTCAAAGGTCCTGTCCACCCACTCCATCAGTCCAGGTGAGCAGAGGTCTCCTCACCCACCAGCCCTCTCACCAGAACAGATTAGTCAGTATTAGTCCATGTCTTAATGTATTAACCTCCCAGCAGGTCTGTGTTTGCCTTAATAGCGGGGTAGTCTTGGAAACAGAAACCTCAGAAAAGTGACTATTAATGTGACATTTCAGACACGGTGATGGTGAGGTTGGGGTGTAGGCTGGGATACGCATCTCTGAACTTCACATCACATTAGGCTGGGGCCGTGTGAAGCCTGATCTTGCTTGGCATTTAGATGCCTGCCTTCTGCTGAGAACCCCCGTTTATTGATCACTCCTGGTGACGGGCACTTTCCTTGGTGCTGCATTCATTATTGTTCATTCCACACCTCTTCCAACTGGATTCATATTATCACCCTCCATTTTATAGATGCGGAAATAGATGCAGCTACTTGACTCATGTCCCTGGGCCCTGTGGCTATTAAGTGGCCAAGTCAAGATCAGAACTGAAGGCTTTTTTGAGTCCAAGGATGGAAGACTATTATCACTGTGTTTCTGTATCCTTTCACCTCTGCAACCTATTTCTGGCCATGTCAATCTGACCCTGGCTTAATACCCTTTAACAATTTCCTATTTCCTCCCGGGTTATTTGGACAAATGCCAAGCCGTCTTCCCATCTTAGCTGCGCTAAGGTCTCTGACTCAAGCAGAAGTCACTTGACATCTTACCTTTCTGGTTCTAGAATATTTCTCAGTAAAGTGAAAATCTCATTTCCAAGGCCCCCAACTTCTCTAGTTCCTACTTCACTCCTAGCCCATCTCAGCCAAATTGTGCATCTCTGGTATGTGAGATTTCATATAGCTTTGCACACTCTGGATGCATCATAAGGCAGTTGGTCTTGCGTGCATTTGGACCACCTTCCAAACCAGAGAAGCCAGAGCAGAGTGGGGAGGCCAGAGAAGCATGCTCAGGTGTGTCCCTGAACCGAGTGGATGTTCTCCCCTGGCGGGAAGGTGGCCCGCCTACTGTCTGTCTCACCAGCACCTGAGGCAGGTGCTGGTTCGGAGCAGGCTTACCGAATCAAAGAGGGCGCTGCAGGTTAACAGGTGTGAGAGACAGAAGTGTTCAGGGCATAGGGGAAGGCTTTTAATTAAATTGTGAAAATTCATAATGAAACAGACACCGCAGCTACACAGAGGGCCATAGGGAAGCTGTGTTTACTCGAAGTCCCAGGAGCAGCAAAGATTGATCTGATTCCCGCTGAGGGCGTGCAGGGCACCGT
Source organism: Scalopus aquaticus (assembly GCA_004024925.1). Classification (NCBI taxonomy): domain Eukaryota; kingdom Metazoa; phylum Chordata; class Mammalia; order Eulipotyphla; family Talpidae; genus Scalopus; species Scalopus aquaticus. The sequence continues at coordinate 24,166 of PVIJ01008500.1, forward strand.
GGGAAGCTGAAACATGTGGTTCTGCAGCCTTCAGAAAGCACAGGAGCAGGCTGGCAGCTGCGTGTCTGACTGCTTCCTTTCACTCTGCTGCGTTGTTTTCCCAAGCAGTGGTCATCTGGGAGCCGCGACCCCTCTGTGGGCATTGCTAGGGGGTGCTGAGGACATTTAGAAACTGATGAGTTTCAGTTTTTATGAGCAGGGTTTTACTTTGCTGAGAAATTCGTGGCTCTCTGCCTGTGTGGCTAGAATTCTGATTTTAGTCAATTTAGTTCCTTCATAAGACACAGCAATTGTGTGGGCTCATTTGGATCCTCTGTCCTTATTTCTAAGTGTTCTTTAGCTGACAGTTCTTGTTGATATTGAAGATGGAAAAAATAAGTAAAAAGAAGAGAATAAAAATTGCCCAGAGTCGCACTACCAGAAATCACCTCTGTTTTAACATCTGTGTCTCCACCCAGCCTCTGTTTTATATATTTCTCTCTGATTGCTATTTCTAAGAGTAGTACCACTGCATGGTTAAATGAATTAATGGCACATAAGTGCATAAGATGAAAAGGAAGTCTCTGTTGCAACCCATATCCTCAATCTCTTTGCCAGAGTGATTTGGAAACTTGACAAGAAAAACCCCAGCTAGCTCTTCATTGATTCTTGGTGGTGTTATAGGTTTTACATCTCGCTTTGCTGAGACTTGCATTAATTATTTCTGGCTGGTTCACACAGCAGGCCCTGGGCCTCATCTGCCGCTGCATACAGCAGTCCCAGGGACTTCAGGCTTCAGGCTGCACACGAGGAACATGCTGAGTGACAGGCCTTCCTGAGTGACACATGCCCCCACCCCTGCAAACACACAGCACCGTGTGGGCAGTTTTCTAGGGGGCAATAAGGAGAAAGTCCAGTGTTAACTGGCATTCCTGTCTGTTCTTTTAGCAAAGCTGTCCCTACTGTGGTGACTCCAAAAAAGCAAGTGCTCCTCACACCTCATGCTCAGGAGGTCCCCCAAAATCACACATGTGTGGCCTGTGACCATCAGGGAGGTCTGTAGGCCATGCATCCTCCAGCACTGGGCTATTCCAGGCTGACTTCCTGGTTGAAAAGCAGTTATAATAGTGCCAAATGTGTGTTATCTTTTCTTTTCTCCTCTACAGAAGCCTGGGATGGTCCCCCCTCCGCCAGGAGAGGAAAGCCAGACTGTCATTCTTCCGCCTGGCTGGCAAAGCTACTTGTCTCCTCAGGGCAGGCGTTACTATGTCAACACGACCACCAATGGTGAGTGCCTCTCAGGGAGCATCCTCACCAGCCCCTGAGTTGCTGTCTGTCTGGAAGGGCAGTTTGCTCCTTGCTCTTCCACCTCTCAGTTTGGAGACTTCTCCAGAGATCAACCTTGGAAGCTGCAGTGCAGTCTGCTTTCCCCACAGAGCTGGGTGGAAAGGGTCTCAGCCGTATCGGGAGGGCTGCTCTTCAGGGAACCTCACAACCACTCTAGCATCTTCGTGAACCCTACCTCATGGTCTGGGACTGTGTTTTCAAAATTGGGATCTTAGAAGTTTCTATGATCAACACCCACCCCCCCAATCCAGTTTTAAGATTTAAACCACAGCTGGTTTAAATCTGCATGATTTCTTGGAACTTCGAATGTACCCATCATATAGAAGGTCCCCACATGGGTTGGCCTGTGTGGGATTTCCCTAATTTCATCACAACATCTCTTTCTCTTCCCACATATTGGCATTTCTTGGAATGTTCTTTGAGAAATGCTTTTTAGGGTATTTATGGCTTCTTTATTTTAACTGATAACATTGGTTCCCTGTGAGTTGAGTGGGACTGCCCCTCCCTACTTCCAATTATTATGGACATCCTGGACCTTCCCCACAACTCCAGGATCCCAAGATGTAGGCTGGGGAGTGGCCTCCAAGAAGCTGGAGAATGTCTGTGGAAGGAGGTATGGCAGGATCCACCACAAGCTGAGCAGAGCAGGCAGCGGTCTGTGCTTGCGGGCAGGATGGGCAGAGCTAAGCCTCCATGTCCCCCCGAGGGCTTTTCCACAAGAGACAGAGAATGGAAGGTTAGATTTGGTAGGTATCAGAGGTCATCTGTGGGAGCCAAGGCCAAATATGAAATCCACCTGTTGGCTTCGCCTTGACTTCTCACTTCCCTGGCCTGTACCCAACCGACTTTTGGCCACCTCTCCCCATATGGAGAAACCGTTAATGTGACATGTAACTGTGAGGAGTCCCAGGGACAGGAGAACCAGCTGCTGTTTAGAGGGAGCCACAGAGGAGGCAGCTTGCAGCTGCCCCTGGGGCAGCTGGTTTGTTCTTATCCCCTGGCAACCTGGCTCCTGCAGACTTCTGGAGCTGTTCCAGTTGAAGAGGTGGTCGGGTTTTCTAGAAAAAGGGAAGTAGGACTTTTTCTGCCCATTCTAATCTTAAGCTTCCTCAAAACCAACACACGAGCAGCTTTCTACTGTTATCAGACTTTTCAGTTTCAGAGGAAAGAGTGCTTTTGTGCAGCTCCCCATCTCTGAAATGCAGAAATTGAACCATATGATCCTGAGATCATCAAGAATTCCAACCCATTCTTGTCTTGAGCTAGCTACTCTCCTGCAAAGAGGAATGGGGGTAAAAATGACTTTCTAAAATCAACATTTTTGTGCATATATGTCCATAATACACATATACATGTATATATACACAAAATTATATATAAATTATATGTAAATTATATATATAGTATGAATATACATATGTATGAATAAGTATGAATGTACATTCATACATATGTTTGTATATATTTAATGAAAATAATATATTCCCAATTTAAAAATTCAGTGAGTGCAAAAGTGTTTAAAGTAAAAGTGAAAATCCCTGGTCCAGTTCCCCAGAGTTATTTATCAGGCATATCCTTCTAGATATTTGTATTCTCTCACATGCATGCGCTCATTCTTTTTAATACATTGGAAAATACTATCCATGTTGTTTGATAAATTGCTATAATAGTGACTTATAGGCATCATTCTGCACTTACAAATTTCAGTCTAACTCATTTTTTAATACAGCCATGCAATAGTCCTTTGCTGGTGTGTGCTGCCATTAATTTAACTAGTCTCATCTTTAGTAAGGGGGCTATAAGTCTCATTTTACATTGACAGGGTCTGGCAGCTTTTTTCTGCCAGCTTTCAGCATATTCCCCTGGGTGAGGTTTGTTGTGGGTCCTGGGGTATAGCATCCCAGGACACTCTAGACCAGGAGTCAGCAAGGTTTTTTTTGTTTCGTTTTTTGGTTTTTTTTTGTTAAGGGCCAGCTAATAAGCTCTTTAGGCTTTGGAGCTCACGTGGTCCCTGTCATAGCTATTCAACTCAACCAGTGTCATGTGCAAACAGCCATAGACAAAACGTAAACTGAGTGTAGCTGTCTGTGTTCCAATAAAACTTCATTGATGGACACTGACATGAATTTCAAATCACTTTTACATGCCGTGAGATAGTCGTCGTCTTGATTTTTTTTAACTTCCTTAAAAGTGTCAAAGAGGATTTTGGTTCAGGAATTGATGGGAACCGGCCAGGCTATGGAGCACAGGTCCGAGTTGGCTGCCGGCCCTACTCCAGGAGGCCTTTTGCCTCCAGTGGGTCTGGTCCTGCTTCCCCTCCTCTCTGCTATGCTGTGGGAATCCTGGCTCCTTGGTCTTGTGTTCTATCATGTCAGTTTTTTTCTTCATTGTATCTGTCTGATTGATTGACTCATTCATTCAACAGGCACTTGTTGGACCTTAAATATCAATATGTTCCCAGTGGTGTTAGATGCTGCAGATCGAACAATTAAAAAAAAAAAGCTCTGCCCCCCAAGTGCTTATCTTCTCATAGTGAATATGTATTTGATTGCAACCAAGAGCAGGGCTGAGAAGGAGAGGTCCAGGGTGTTAAGAGAGTGTGTCCCAGAGAGACCTTGGGAGGTCAAGGGGAGCTTCTTGGAGGAGGAGGTAGCTTTCATCTGAGAGTTTGAGGATGAGAAAACGGCTAGGAGATGGTAAATGGCCTTCCTGATGTCAAAGAGTTAATCGTGTTTGGAGGGACTGTGCAGACCCTGAACATCACATTAAGGATTTTGCTCTTCAGTCTAGGGAGTAGGTACCCTAGCTGTCTTACTGATTCTCCTCTGGGATCCTTTCTTAGACTGGTTGTGTTTAGCTGCTGGGATGCTTTTTAAATTTTTGAACCTGGCTTCCTTTCTGCAGGAAAACACCTATCAGAATAGCCACTTAGTTTTCTCAAAGCTGTGTGTCACTCAGAGACAGCTGAGCTGTGTCTCTTCACCATGGGGACAGCCACATCCACCTCCATCCCAACTCTTGAGTCTCGTGCACCAGAGCTGTGCTCGGGAAATGGAGCCCCTGCTTCCGGCTGCCACAGGCCACGCCTCTCTTCCGCTTTGCCTGCTTTTTTCCAAATACTTCTCATCTGCCTTTAACCCCCAGTCTCTTCTTTCACAGAGGACTCTGAGAGTACAATACACATGCTGTCCCTGTTTTTGCACCACCTACAAATATAAAGAGTTTAAAACGTAGGTGCCATTTGCATTGCCTTGCTCTGGTTAATCTGCTTATTTTCAGATCCATTTAGGATTTGACAACCGGGCATATCACAGTGCTGCCCACTGGGATGGGCTGTAGAGAAACACAATCGCACACAAGACTGTCTCCCCCTTCAGAGTCTGCAGTTCCAGTGGACTCAGTAACCTGGGAACCAATACGCATTGTAGATATTAGCATAGAAATCTGGGGACTCAAGGAAAGAGTTGGCAACCTTATCTGGGTATCGAACAGTCTTCAAGGGGCCCCTTGGCTGGCACATTCCCCTTGAAGGCTGTAGCTTGAGCACAGCTAATGTATTTGGCATGGGGAAGGAACAAGGAGGGGGTAGAGGAAGCAGGGCTCTGATCCACAAAAGACCCCATGAGGCACTTTGAGGAACTGGAACTCAACACTGTGGATAGTGGGAATCATGGAAGGGTTCAGAGAGGTGGTGTGATCTCATCAGAAAATTGTGGCAATATTGTTTGTGCAGCAGAGGGAAGGATTTAAGAATGGTAGCCATGGAGCTGGAAAGAATAAATGAGAAGGAATGAGGGCAAAACACATCTACCCTATGGCTGGGAAGAAAGAGGTAGAATCTGCCAGACAGGCAATGGCAGGACATAGAAGCAAGAATGCTTAATTCCTCTGGTTTTTTGCCATGTGTGGTGAACCATACAGTGTAAATACAGGACATGAAGGAGGAGGGATTTTGGAAGAAAGACAGTATATCCCTGTTGAGTGTATAGTTCCTTGGGGGACATTCTGGGAGACACAGCTTCCCTGTGTTTGGATGAATGGGTCTGTGACTCCGGAGACATCTGGACTAAAGATGGGAAACTGGGGAGATGGGTGGATGCCCACTTGACAAGCAGAGAACAGAATGGATTTCACTCCTACTCTGTCTCCTTGACCTGGTAATGTCATGCAGTGTCCAACCTGCACAACCTCAGGAGGTAGTGCAGTCCCAGGGCAAGCATCCAGAAGAGCGCCTCGCAGAGCAACATTTAAGAGGAGTGAGGAGGCTTTGTGAGAATTGTCGAGATGTGAAGAATCCAGGAAAAATAAAGAAATGTCATGAAAGATTGTCAAGAAGGGGAAACAGAGACAGACTGCAATATAGATCATGTTTATGGTAAGGTAATATTCTACACCACTGGGAAAAGCACAGAATATTTAATAAATGAGCGGTATTGGGCCAGATGGCTAACAGGATATTCTAGTGGGTAAGTTAATGCAGCAGTGTCACCGCTTTGGTGTGTACTCAGCAAGGGCATCAGAGCCTGCTCTATGACTTTGAGTATTCCCATATTCCCTTAGCTCCCTGCGGTTTACAGCTCTCCAGGTGTTTCATCGTACAGGCTGGCCCTGAACTTGGGCCCCAGGAGCCCCAGCCATTCTGATATCAGAACATTGCTTGTCTGTGTCACAGAAAGTGCTCCATTCCCACCAAAAGTTGACTCTATTGTGAAAAATTGAGGCTATGTTTAGTTCCTGGATATTGAGCTGTTATCAAAATCCTGTCCTGTCCAGGGATCTGAGCCGGTATTAATGGGGACCTCTTATTTGCACAACAGATAATTGGATTTCAAGGGCTGTATAGACTCAATATTGTTTGTTCCATCTATAATTGGGAGGGCCAGATCGAATAACTTAAGCCCTGCTCTTCTGTTTACGTATTGTCTAAGGTTGCTTTTGCACTCTATGGCCGCGTTAAGTGGTGTAGACCATGAGGCTCATCAGGCCAAAATATTTACTCTGGCGCTTGAATGAAGTTTGATGGTCTCCTGTTTCACACACGAGAAAATGGAGTCCCCCATGTGGTAAAGAAATCTGCCCTAAATTAGCAGACCATTCACGTGCTAGACTATGCCTGCATCCTCAACCTTCTAACCTTTTCTTTTTGGCCTCATACCCAGAAGGATGGACAAGGGGGCAGGAGGTGACTAAATTTAGTCAGGGTAACTGAGTTATCAGATTAGTAGAAAAAATAATTTGAAATAACATTTTTAAAGGAAAACAGCTATCTTGTTAGAGCTGCTGAAACCCAGAAAGACTGGGAGTTGTTTTTTAAGCTCTTTTGATACAGAATCCATATGTATAAATGTTTTATTAGTTTGTGTGCGAAGCTTGGAGGATTAAACTAGGATTTAAGCTTTTGGATTCATTTGCCAAATAGTCGGTAGTTTTCTTGATTTCTTGTTTTAATTTTTATTTAAATGAGTGGATTCCCATTTAACTTTATTACACCAGGAGCTAATGTGAGTTTCTGGATAAGTTTTCCAGTAGAATACTTTTAAAAGCATTCTTTGAGCTTTTCTTTGTTACAAATAATTGGATACTTTTCTAACTACCCAGATAGAACTGCTCTGACAATTCGGTTAATAAAAGTTCCCTCAGAAACTTCTGTTCCCAAAAACATCTATGTCTTTTCTTCTGTCCATCTGTGTTGAACAAATGGAAGACTAAAAAAGATGTTTTGATCTGGCACATTCAGTTGATTGGATTAGTGTGTGTGTGTGCGTGCTTGAGTGTGTTTGTGGGTATGTGTTCATTCATGCACATTTTTCAGTTTGGCTTTTTTATTTTTCTTTAATGGACTCTGAGTGGAAGGCTGTTAGACCTTAAAGTTCACTATTAGTCTGTCTTTGTGTGGGTTTTAGTTTTTCTTCTAGAGAATCCATTTAATTTGTGATGTTATGGCAATACTGAAGTGCAAAACATGTCCCTCATTTCTCACCAGTTTTTAAGACCGGTAATCTCTTAGAATATTGGCATATGCCAAGTAGGCTAAAGAGTCATTCACACTGCCAGTAAATTGAAGACTCATAAAAGTCAAAAGACAAAGGAGACAAAGGATTTTATTGTTTGCTGTATTCTAGAAACCTGAATTACTTTGAAAAAGAGTGCTTATTTGTAAACAAGAATTTTCCTCATTGGTTGTTAGTTGGAATCATTGATTAGCAGCAAATAGGCTCAGATATGGAAGTGAAAGAAACAAGAAGATATGGAATATGCCCCAGCAATTCCACTCCTAGAGATAAACCCAGAAGAATTGAAAACAAATATGTACAAGGAACTCTATCATCAATGTTCATAGCAACATTATTCATAATGGCCACAAATGACCCAAATAGCCATCAGCTGATGAAAGGAATGTACAAAATGTAGTGTATCCCTTCAATGGAGTATTATTCATCCATAACAAGGAATGAAACAAACTAATAGAGGCATGCTACAATGTGGATGAACCTCAAAAACATCATGCTAGGTGAAGAAGAAAGATATTAAGAGCTACATATTGTGTGATTACATTCAGATGAAATGCCTAGAATAGACAAATCCATAGGCACAAAAAGTCCATTAGTGGTTTTCAGAGACCTGGGGGGGAAGGGAGAAGAATGAATGGGATTGATTGTTAACTGTGCCACGTTTTTCTTTTAGGAATGATGAAAATCTTCTAAAAGTAGAGAGTGATGATGTTTGCCCAAGTTGGTGAATATGCTCAAAATCTCTGTGTTGTATGCTTTCAGAGAGTAAATTTTATGGTATATGAGTTATAGCATAATATGTTGAACATCATGGACAAGTGGTGACTTTCTTGATGTCCTTTTAGAAATAGTCCTTTGGTACCTTGACTGTGGATTCCTTCTTCATGATTCCCAAACTTTAGTGGACATCAGAAGCACTGGGGAGTTTGTCAAAAGGTACCAATACACACATGTCCCACTGCCGACCTCTGAATCAGAATTTGCTGCTTGGAAAGAGTCAGAGTTAGATTTTAAATGTTTTCTAATAGGCCCTGCTCATTTTCAATTGCAAGGAGACTTAGTAATTAAAGTTGATGAAGGTATAGTCAGCAGGTCACATATTTAGAAGTTGAAAAATAAATTTAAATCTTATTTTCTCTTATAGAAATATGAGAAAATAAAATTTCCTTCAAACGAGGAAACATACACTGTAATCCCAAGGTTAAAGTTTATGTCACTATAAACTACTATAGTTAAAGTAGAATCTCCTGTAAGAGCTCCTCAAAGACAAATAACTCAAATGATGGCAATAAGATAGAGGATGAGTACAAAGCTGCTAGGAAAGGCCTTCACCTGGCTAATGTTTTTATCCTTAAGTGTCATCAAGTAACTGACTTGTGGATATTTTCTTGTCTTTATTTTTATCCTTGTAACAGGATGCAGTGACAGGTCTTGTCATTTCAAAGCTTCTGAGTCAATAGCTTAAGCATTTTTTTTTTTAAATCTCAGCATTTTTGCTTTTTCATAAAACCGTATGGAGTCCAGTTCCAGCTTTGTTTTTAGCTAAGTTTTGTAGCTAAAAATTTGGGCTTCTATTTTCATTTTCCCATTCTGCACTGCACTTGAACGGATGCATGCTAAAACATGGACAGCCTCAAAACACCATTCCTGCAAAGAACTTAGGGTCCTGTGATATGGTTCAGGCCTGGGGAAGTGGAGGAGTTGTCAAGTTTCTTTTTCAATATTTCTTCCCTCCAGAGAATTTGAGGCTTCCCAACTCACCTCTGCTTTGACTTGGAAGTACATAGTCACTGCCCACTCAGTGTTATTCATAGTGCAGGGCCCAGGGGTCTGGCAGAGTCAAGTGGGAGCTGATTATATCGAATGGCTAATCCATATCACAGGGAAGACTTTTCACCAGTCATTAGCCCCACCAACACTCATTGATATTTAATCAATATTCATTGATTTAAAAATAGCACTAGGTGGCTGTGAGCTGCATATGCTAAAGGAATGACACTTGCTTAATTGGAACGCTTTAAGGCAAGTGTTGGTCCATGAGGACCGTATTTCTCCAGTGTCTGTGTGTGGTGGCTGGAGGCAAGACAGCGAAGGCAGGGTTAGGGCTTCCAGATCCTGGTGAGCTGTCCTGCAAAGGGCAGGTGTGACAGCGGTCACAGGCTGGATCATCTGTAGTCTTGAGGCTGTCCACAGAATTCTTTTGTTCTGTGTCCTTGGTGCGTTAAATAGCTCAATTAATTACCAACAATAAAAAATTGGGAGGTTGTTTATAAATGTCCAGAGACCTGTCTTCTCTTGAAAAAGTATGAGTCTTGGCCTCATGGGACCCACTTTCCTGCCTGAACACAAATGGATGGGGCTGAAAAGGTTGCCATGACTTGCGATTTTTCTTACACTCAGTCGGCTTCATGGGTGCATTTTATGTGTCCAGTTCTTGTGGGGATTGACTTTGACCTATGTTCAGACAGAGCCTCATGGTCTGCACCATGTTATGAGTGGCTACATACAAAATCTGGAAAGTATTTTGTAAATGTCTTGGAAATTGGAGATTATGCAAGGAGACCAGATAAGAGAGTAAGAATCTAGGGAGAAATGACTGACTGGTCAATAGTTTAGAAGCATCATCTTCAAGAAGGGTCTTCAGTCTCATCCCACCCTCTGCCCTGTTCCTGGACATATCAGTGCAGGCAGCACTGCCTTTGTAGGGCTTTTGCAAGATTTGTGTGTATCTTGGGGGCAGGGGGAACATGTGGCTACAGCAGGAAGTTGGGGGTCATGGAGAAGGGCAGTCTAGACAGATATAACCAATATAGCCACTGAAAAGATTCAGTCCCACAGAATCAGTGAAACTCTTAGCAAAAAATGGAAATTATCTGTAAGTTATATTCTCGTAAGTGAGTGGGCAAGGACCATGTGAATTGATTATCAAGCAACAAGTGCTTGCTAAATGTCTTCTCTGTGCCCAGCTCTAATTATCCACTTGGATGGCTTCTTGCAGGGGTGGCGTAGGCGAGCACAATGCAAATGTTGCATGTTTGCAAAGACTGAATGCTTCCCGGAGTCCAGATGAGATTGTTAAAGGGGACTTTCCTTGTGGGTTGAAGACCATTTTCTTTCCTTCCTGAATAGACCTCTGAAGGTCCCTTCCAGCTTGAAAATTCTGTAAAACCAGGAATTGCACCACCACCAATCTCGTCACCCACAACTGTTTGAGACTGCTCCTCTGTATATAAAGCTGGCATGTGTTCCATCCATCAGGTCTTTGTTCTTGGAGGAAGATCTTGGAACTTTTTTTGTTATTTCAATCTGAGTTGGATTCCGAAGTAGGCAGTGCTTATCGAAGTGGTGTGGGAGGAGAACAGGGCGAGAAGTTATTCATGCAAGATGAGTGTGTTTTCTGCATGCCACTCCCTGAGAGCAGTGTGCAGAGGGCCCTGTGGCCCTGAAGGGTCCTGTTGTCCTTGAACAGATGCTAAACTTAGCTTTGCATGTGGCGGTGCCTCTGGACATTGCTGTTGAATGGAACTCCCACCCTTGCCAGCTGTGGTTAATGGCTAGCAACATGCCCCCAAAACACCCTCAGCCAAGAAGATGGGAGTAAGCATGGAGGAAGTTATTGTGTAGTCCAGCTCAGGGAAGGACGAAGGAGTCTGTCTCCCAGCCCTGCTCTAGGCATTAACCCTTTCCTGAATATTGTGGAGACCTGGGAGGGGGTTCCTGGTGACTGGGGGCATTTGAATTAAGTAGGTTGGAACAGAAGCACTTTCCCAGGAATTTTTCATTATTTTAATGATCAGGCTGTTTGTTCTCATGTGCCCTGCCAGGATGCCAGCTTGGACCTGCACTGGAGTCAAGGCTTAGCTAGCCCCTGCTCCATGGTGGTTGGGCTCCTGGCAACCCCCTGGGCCCTGCCACGGACCTGGATCCTCTGCTGCTAAAGCCCAGACTCCATTCTCTCTTGTATGTCCAGGCTTCCTTTCCCAAGGTCAACTCTGCATGTTCACAAGTCCTCCATCCCAGCCTCCCCACTCTCCCCAGGGAGCTCCAGGCTTTTGCTCCCTCATATGGATTGAAGTGTACCCCCCACCCCCGCAAAAAGATGCTGAAACCCTAACCCTCAGTATCTGTGAATGTGATCTTGGTCTTTGAAAATGACTAGGTTCGGATGAACTTGCACTGGAGAATGGTAGTTCCCAATCTGCTGGGTGGTAGGTCTGGACATAAAGAGGGACTTTGGATACAGAGATAGGCACACACAGAAGGAAAATGGGGTGAAGTCACGAGGAAAACTCCAGTAAAAACTCAGTAAAGTCAATAATGACTGAGTCTCCCAGAAGCTAGGAAAGAGGCCTGGAACAGATTCCTACTCACAGCCCGTGGAAGGAACCCACCCACCCACCCCTTGTAGCAGACTTCTAGCCTCCAGATGGGGTACTGTTGTCTGTCACCCTGTTTAGGTCCTTTGTTGGGCCGGCCCCAGGACATAAGTCCACTTCCCACATCCAGCCAGCATAAAGGCCACCAGGCGTGTCTTTGCTCACTGCTAAGCCAAACAGAAGGTGTGTCTTTGTGACGCTGCGGACAGGTGCGATCTGTCACGCGCTTCTCAGACTCGTGGCCTAAGGGCCGAGTAGCACCAGCAGTGGCAGGCAGGCCCGCTTTCCTGTTACACGACCAGTCTCTCAGTGAATGTGGGGTCTGGGCTCTGGTTTAAAGTAGGCGCCACAGTTGAGGAAGTTCCGAGAGATGGGAGGGAAGGTTTTATATAAGCCACAGGGAAGAGACACGGGGAAGGTGCTTGATTCCCAGATTCTTCCGTTGCTTCTCCTGATTGCTCTGGGCTGCAGAGAGGACTTGGCTGCAGCCCCAGCACCAGGTCAGCTCTTTCCGGCTTGCTCAGCTCTACCTCGAGTTCCGAGCATGCTTAAGTCTTGATTTCCTCATCTCTAAAAGAGGGAATTGGCTGTTTTGAAAACTCTTAAGTTCTGTCTTTCTCCTGAAGGACAAACCTTAGTGGCCACTGCAGAGAGGACCCAGCTCCAGCCACCACCTCCCCGTGACCCCAGTTCCTGACTGCGGGGCTGCCCCTGCGCCATGGTGTGGGTTTGCTGCAGCAGAGGCTCTGGTCAGAGTGGTGCTTTCCAAGTGATTGGATTGAGGAGGATTTTTATTTTCTCTTTTGCCTTTTCTGTTTTCCGTTGTTTCCCCTCAGACTATGTTACCTTTCTAAGTAGGATAATTGTAATATCTGTGACCTGTAGAAGAAGACTGGGTCTAAAGACTAATGGCCTCGTTGGCTTCCCATTACCCAGCATAATCTGCCATCCTTCTCTGCCCCTTTTTTTCTTCTTTCCCATTTGCCCTCGTCCTCAGCCTTCTCTCCAGCTCATATCCCCTGTGGTATCTTTGGACACAGCTAAACTAAAGAAGCAGGCTTGTGATCTGGGATTTGTTCTGAGGCTGAGCTGTGCAATCCAAAGCCTGAAAGGGCTCTGGTCTCTTTGACATGGTGTGAGGATCTTCCAGGGAAGCCTGTCCGTGTGCTCCTGCAGCAGGAGGAGCGTGATGGGGCTGGGAGGGAAGACTTCCTTCTCCTTTTCCCTACTGCAGATAAAGATTTCACTTCTCTGCTGCTGGCATATAAAAATGACGTGAATTTAGGGGTGGGGGGATGCTACAGGAAATGGTACAGACAGGACTGAGCAAGGGCAAAGTCTTCGGGAGCAGAACAGGTGAGGGCGAGGCAGCACACAGTGCTTTCAGACCCCTTACCCCTGCCTAGCTGGCTCAACTCAAATCGTGAGCGCTCACTGCCAGGGGTACTACTGGACCTCAGGGCTGCCAGCGAGACCTTCTGAGGATTCAACAGCAACCTGAGTATCTGTGGTCCCAGTTCCTTTCTTCTTTGCTCTCAGAGCATCTACCTTGTTAAGTTCACTTTTCCTTTTCTGGACCTCTTTGGCCAACTTGACATCTTTCGGCAGTGTTCCTTCCTATTTGGAGGAATGGTGTGAGCAGTGGGTACTTTCAAATCAAGAGCAATTTCTGGGTGGTTAAGATAATTTTTAAAACGATCTGCCTCCAGCACCTGGAGACAGCACCTGGAGGCATTCGGTTCGCAGAGAACCGAATCCTTCCTCGTCTTCTGCTAAGCCTCTGGACCAACAGCGTCAACTTCCCCTGGGAGCTTGTTAGAAATGCATGTTCTCAGGTCCCATCTTAGACTTCCTGAACCAGAAACTCTGGGTGAGCCCCTGAGGTCCGGGTGTACCCTCCGGGTAGTGCTGATGAGTAGAAACATTTGAGAGGCTCTGCTCTGAGCTGGCAGTGGGAGCACTAACCGCTCCTGGCTAGATGGGGCTCCCAGTCCTCTTTGCAAAGCGGCTTTTTGAACTGCTCTTGCAATTTCCTAAGGAATTTTACTTCATTCATCTCTAAAATGCTACCAATTTCTTGTCCATTTTTGCGTGATCTTTCTCTATTCTGAATGCCCTTTTTTGATATTTGAGAACAGCTAAATTTGCCCAGAATTTCTATACATGCTTTGCAGTGTTGATTCCCAAAAGGACGGCTCCTGAGTGCTTGGCAAGCCGCAGGGGTTGCGTGTCTGGGGCTGGATGGCCTTCCTCAGGAGCCACACCTGGAAGTGCCTTTGTGACTGCACCTGGGAGAGGGAGATCATTGCTTATTACTCTTTCCTGAAATAACTGTAGCTCTTTCTGACAGTTTCTTCCGCCTTGCGAAAAGCAACACTCTGAGTGATTTCAAGCATTATTTATAAATGTAAAGTCACACCTTTTACTGGAAAGTCTTCTAAATATGGATTAGCAATGCAGAGCCATTGAAGTTCATAAATGAGCTCCAAAAGACATAACAAAAAGGTAATACAGGAGTGGAAAATACCACTTCTTAGGAAGAGAAACTTCTGAACAGTTGAACAATGTGGTGTTTTTCGTGGCTTGATGATGGGAGTCCTATGTGGGGCATGGCAAAAAGCCACAACTCAGCATGATCACAGCAGAATATTCCAGATGCCAGTTTAATGGCTTCAGGGCCGTTTGGCCATTTACGAGGCAATGCAATTTGGTAACTGTCCTTGGGAAGGGACTGTCTTGTTGTAGGAATATAAACTCACTTTAATTTATGGGGAAAAAGTGACATGGATTAGGATCAGGGGCATCTCATGCAAGCCTTGCAATCTGGGACTGCATGAGACAGTTTTCATATCTTATGCTTACTTTTCCCCTGGGTTTGCTTCACACGTATTTCTCTCTGCAGATTTGTCTCTTCTCTTTAGCAGCCATTTAGCAGTAAACATTTGCTGGTCGTGAAAGATACTCACCCCAAGTCCTGTTCTTCTCAATGCTCACTGGTGCCAGGAGCAGGGGTGGAATGTGCTTGCCTCTGGCATGTGGTTCTGCACTAGGGAGTTTATTAAAGAAGGGTCTCAATCACGTGTAGTAAACACGCCTGATTTTTTATGATGTTTTGTAATTTTGGCTAATTTTTCCAAACTCTTATTTTCATAGAGAGTTTAGCCAATTTTTCCCTTTCGTGATGTCTACCTTGAGGTCACACTAAAAAAAGATCTTTACAGCAAAAAAAAAAAAAAAAAAAGGATCATTTTCTTCTTCTAGCATTGTCATGGACTGTTTTATTTCCTCTTAAAATTTTTTAACCCAGATGGAATTTAAGTTCTGAAAATGTGTGAGAAATGGATTTACCTTCATGTATTTTTCAAGTTGTTTGCCTGTCGTTCTAACAGTGCTTATCGGCTGACTCAGTCTTTCACTGTTCCCTGAAAAGTATCTCTGTTCTGTGGTTAAGACAGTCATTTAGGTCTATTTCTTATCTTTCGTTTTCTTTTCCTTTTAAATTTGTGTGTGTGTGTGTGTGTTTATCGATATTTCTGTTTATTCCTTTTGCTCTGGCTTCATTGTTAAGAGTTAACCAGCATTAAATGCTTCTTGTACATTCTTTCTGCAACTCTGTGCGTGTACATTTTACGTATGTACGTGTAGAAATGTAGCAGGGAAAATTTGTGCACACTCGTCACTTAGCAGTGTGCTTTGGAGATTCTCTGAACACCCACATCCCAGACCTGCCTCGTTTCAGAGACAGCTGCCCAGAAAGTCATCCTGTTCACACAGCAGGACAGTCCCCTGTTAGTGGTCGTTGACAGCACTTCTCAGAGTTCTTTCCTTCTAACAAGAAAATACTCCAAAACTTATCTTTATAATTACATCATTGCACAGCTAGAATTGCCATTAGGTCAAAGGTTAAGTGCATGTGGAATGCCTTGCAAAGACATTTCCAACCTGTTTTTCCAGATTCTTGCCAGCTAGGGATTATCCATCTCAAAAGATGTTACAGATCCAGTGGGTAAAAAAAAACATAGTATCTCGTTTCATCTTAGCTTGTATTTCTCCAATTTTGAGTAAGAATGAGCATCTATTCTTCTTTGTTGGGCACTTGTAATTGTTTTTCTGTGACCCGCCTGAATATGTCCTTTGTTCTTTTTAGACTGGGCTGCTTGCTTGAATTGTAATTTATACTCTGAGGTGGCAATTGGTGCTCTCTTTACTCTCCCTGGCCCTTCTTAGTCTTTCTGTCCATCTGTTTATCTGTCTTTTTATCAACTCATGCACTTTTATTGTGTACACCTTTATTCTTGAAATCTGCCTTGTAACTGAGCTTAGCTCTGACAGTTTGTTTGGAGACTAGTCTTCATTCATTCATGAAACACTTAACTGAGTGCTTTCTATAGTCATTACCTGGGAGAGAGGGATGCTTTTATTTAACACAGTCCCTGCCCTGAGAGTGCCTCTGTGGAAGGGATGGATTTATTATAGCTGAGAAGAAGAGGTCATCACCCTCCCCAGTGGGCTGTAAGCTCCCTGAGGGCAGGGGAGATGCTGTGAGCTTCAAGCCCTTCTCCAGGCCTGGTACCAATGCACAGTTAGTGCTCACAAAAACTGGGTGCCTTCTGGATGCTCACAGGACCATGAGGTCACCTGGAATCCCCCCATCTGAATCAGGTGAGAATATCCCACTGCCTTTTGCCCACTGTCATTTGTACCCATGCCAGGCACCTCAGAACAGGATTGCACAAAATGCATCTCTCTTGTCCTAACTCAGAACTCTGCATCGCGGAATTAAGATAAGACTCTGTGAAAGGGACCAGGCCCTCTGGGAGCCCCTAGTTCCCCTCCCCTTGTGCTCCCTCATACCAACTTCTCCTGGTGCCTTTTCCCTCTCAGCTTCCTTCTCTACAGTACTTTCTCCTTTGTCCCATTCACCCTCCCCCATGCTAGAAAAGACTGTAAGGATTTAGTCTTGCTAAAGGGTTTGTGACAATTTACTCCACTTTGTAAGGCTCCCCCCCAGGAACTTAAAAATAGATGACAAAGCCTCATGTCAAAGCAGTGGCTCTCTGGGGACAGATGTGTGAACCTGCTATTTTTAAATGGAAATAATGGGCAGTTGGGAGTTTCCTGAAAGTGGCCTACATTGCTGCCTGGTCTTGCTAATTACCTGGCCCAGTCATGTGTCTGACCATCCCCTGGTGTTCTACCCTCATCTAGGTACCTCCCTCCCACTTCCCAGGAAACAGGCAGAGTGTTGCAGCGAGAGTCTCACCTGTGAACGCTACCAGCTTTTCCTAAGATGGCTTGTTAAAATGCTGACTTCTGGGTCCCGTCCAAGATTGGCTAAACCAGAATCTTTAGGTGCAAAGTCTGGGAATCTGCATTTTTAACAAGCAGCCCCAGTGATCCTTTTGAGGAACCACATTTGGAAAATAATAGTGGGGCTTTGTGGAGACCCGTGTATAGCTCCTGGATCCTGAGCATCCAGGCTCTGGCCTCACAAGGTTTCCTTCTTAACTATAATTTATTAGGTTAGGTATTTGTCATCCTCTCTAGTGCGTATTTCTTACATTGTATTCATGTAATAATAACATCACTGTATGAATGCTAAGGATGGTTCTCAAAGAGAGGGTATGTGTGGACTGGGTACGTGGCATGGTTTCTCCGAGTGCCCAGAGCTCAGGGGTGTTGGTGAGTGGCCCTTGGTGGTCTTTGCTGTCAGACCGAGTCCCGGCTCTGCCGCTTCTCACAGAGCTCTCAGTTTCTTCTGTTAAAATATGGAAACCATGCCACCCCCATCTAGGTATTCAGTGACCATGGAAGGAGATACCCAATGTGGGGGACTTGGAGAGGACCGAGCACAAAGGATGTTCAGAGAGCTGTAGTTCTTTCCCGTGGAGAGTTTGTGGTTGGAGATTAGATTTCCTTTAATTTAAGAAGTTGGGAATGTTCTCTAGTCAGAGACTAACTGGAAGATGATTGCTAAACCAGAAATCTAGGAAACACTAGTGCCAAGGAGGGACCAGCACCTCTGCTACTGAGTTTTTCAAGGGAGAGATGAAGAGGATCCCCAGATACTCTGCTGGCTTCTGTGACTAGTTTCAGCTTGCCTTCGAGGAGGCCAACCCAATCGCAGCCTCTGGATCAGACCACTGTAATCCTTCAATGGGATATTAAAATTTCTGGCTTGCAGCGTTTGATGGTTAGAACAGTAACGTCCCCTGGGCCTTTGTGATCTGTAGTCAGTTAACCTGCATGTGTCTCACTCCTTTGGCTTCTGCAGAAGAGGCCTGAATCAAGTTAGAGTTGACACCAGGAAGCATGTGCTTCATGTGAATTGGGTGGGTGGGCAGAAGTTCTCGGAAAGTTCATCTCACTGCTGCCACCCTGACTTTGCTGTGTCCCCCAGAGCCTGTGAGGGCCTACCTGGCAACGACTCTGTTAGGAGCCTGGGTGATTACCTGGAACGACCTGGAACCCCAGCAATGGAACCCCAGAGAATGTAAAAGAGCATCATCGATCCAGGGTAACTTGGGCCTGGATGTAACCTGAGCTGTTAAATCAGTTTGGCTTTGGTTTCATCAGAGTCTGATGTGCTATAAATGGATTAGCAAATCTTCTATTGTAAAAGACCTGGAAATGGCTTCCTCCCTATGGTGGTATGGTCATTGGGGTGGTTTTTTTTTTTCCTGCCGTTGATGAGGTCACTCACCCAGAGTTGCAGTGGCTCTCTCCAGATGCCGCCTGGTCTGGTCTGACTCTACCCCTGCCCCTAGCTCCCAGTGGCTTTGTGTTTGGGTTGGTCAGAGATACCTAAGACCAGCAGATGAGATGGGCTAAAAATCCTTCAGGCAGCCTCAGTGTCCCTGAAGGAGCCCAGGTAGAGGTTGGTTAGAGATACAGCAACTCTGGGGAGAAGGGACTCTGGCTCTCAGGGGACTTCTGAGTGACCCAGGCCAGTGAGTACAGGACGAGGGGTCTCCCATGGAGACCCAGCATGGACAGCAGGATTCTGATGTGTACAGGATTCCTGTGACGTCTCCCTGTGACGTCAGAGCCTCCTGTAGTAAACCCCCTCTACTTAATGCCACACCGACCCCTCTACTCAGTAATTAGGATTTCCAGTGGGGAGCTAAATGAAACCCACATGGGCAGTGGCACCAGCTCTTTGTTCTCTACACATCCCCATTTATTCTGCTGCCTGTGGTTCCCATCACTGGAGCGCTCAAGGCTATAGCTTCTTTGCTAAATATCAAGTGTCTGAAACTTAGGCTCTGCTCTGTATCCTCCTTGCTGCCAGTGTCTTGTAGGTGGTGCAGCCCACAGGGATGGGCTAATGGGTGAGTGGATGGGAGAATGAGTCAGTGCAAGAATTGGCACCTCCTGCTAGGACCAGGAGATAAAGTGGCAGAGTCCTCTCTTCTTCTACGGGATTTTTTTTTTATCGCTCTTCCTTTTTATTAAATCACTGAGGGGGTACAGTGTCACACAGATTCAGTGGCCCTAGCAGAATGTGACATGACCATGCCACGGACGTGAGTCACCTCTCCCCACATGCCTCTGGTTTTGTTCCATTTGCCACCAGGAGTCACTGGCTTGTTCTTTGTTTGTACACAGAAACATATAGCTTGCCTGAGAGGAATTCAGTTCCATCTCAGGCATACACACTTTAATTTTAAGAAAGAGCTGTGGGCTTCCTCTGGGTCCAAGAACTTGAGGATACCCAGCAATGGTGGCATTAGACCATGGTCTTCCAGATATAATTGTCATTTCAGAAGTCTTGCTCCTAGTATCCAGTAAGCTCCAAAGTGCTGGGTCTTCTTTAGAAGCAAGGTCGGTGGCATTCACCACCAAAGGGGTGCATGCAACAGCACAAAGATGATGGTTCTTTGGGCATCTTTCCCGGTTTCAGGAGAAGGGGCAGGAAAGTGAAAGTACTTGTTGTGTGCACACCTACCACAATGTCCATCCTTTTGTCTGTCCTTGTCTGTCCTTTTGTCTGTCCAGACATTGTCAAGCAAGGGGTTGTGTTGGAAAGTGGCAACCAGCCAAAGATTCAGCACTCAGAAGACCCTGGACCTCACCCTTTGCTTTTGGATGAAGAATTGCTTGAAGGGAGGGAGTGTATCTTGCACAGCAGAGCTGAGGGAATAACCAGGTTCTTCTGAATCCTCATTGCAGGAAATTGTTGGAATGGTTGTGCTTGTTTCTGTTTTTAATATTTGAGAAATTGAAATTTTAGTTATATAATTTTGATTAAATAATATAATATCCATATATTAGACTAACTTTAAAAGTCACTTTATGCTAAAAGCTCCTAGATGGGCATTTGGCAATAATGCAGTGACTGTCCTGGGTAGCTGTCATTATTGATCTCATTTTACAAAGAGGGAAACGAGGTGCCCAGGGAATAGTCAGCTTGACTGAGGCTCTAAGGGTGGTAGAGGCAGAGCTGGAGTTCAAACCCAGGTCATCTGACTCTAGATTCTCTGCCAATCGTAGATCCTAACCACTATGCTGTCTAGCCCCTTAAATGATTTTGGAAAGATACTTAGTAAAGTTGATCTATGAAAAGAATATGCAGTTTGATTTTGTTTTGTTTTGAAGGTTATGTGGAAAACATCGACATACAGATACCAAAATGCTGATAGTGATGACCTCTGAGTTGTGGGATTACGTGCTGTGCTTTATTCTCTGTATTTTTCTGCATCATCAAATTGAGTGTAGTGAGAATGTATTCTTTTTATCACTGAATGATTTTTGGAGAGGTGCCTGCATGCAGTGGTGAAATGAATAAGGTAGTGTTGGGGAGACAATGACATAGCTGCAACATTAGCTTTATTTCTGGCTGGGCAGTGCAGCTGGGTATTGGAGGAGGGAACAGCAGTTGTGATTTGAACAAGAGGTAGAACTGTAGAACCAGGATTTGAAAATCACCCCTATCAAAGAGAGGACCCTTGTCTCTGGACAGCCCCTGGCCCTTGGACTCCTTTCTGTGCTTTGTAGCGACAGTGGACATTTGGAGAGAAATGCCCAGTTGACAACTGGGGTTCCAGGGCTAGAAACAAAAGTGAGGTGCATGAGTTGGCAGCCTCAGGGGTATGAGAGAGAGGCAATGAGGGGTATTTCAGAGGATCCCAACCAGAAGGCTGCCCCGACCCCAGCTTTGTGGAGATGGGTCCTCCTAAGGAGATGCTCTCTTGTGGTGGGAGGTGTGAAGGGAGATGGATATAGGAGCAGAAAGTAGGCTCCTGCTTCCAGGGTTAGGGAGGAGAGTGACTGGCCAAGTCTCCTTTTTTTTTTTAAGATTTATTTATTTATGCATACAAGCTGGGGTGTAGGCCAGAGGTGTGGGGGGTGAGAGGATTCACTAGAGACAGAGTGGGGAGCAGTACAGGCAGATCGACCGAAGTACACTGCTGAGGGGAGCAGCAGGTGAGAACAGAGAGGTCTGCTGCGCCATGTGGGAATCTCCCTGACCAGGGATCGAACTCTTCTGCAGTGGCTCTGGATAGCTTCATAGTGCTGTGCTTAACCCGTTGCACCACCAGGGAGGCCCAAGTCTCCTTTTTTTAACCTTCTTAGATATTTATTCTACGTCTAGTAACTAGACCTATGAGGTTTCCTCTTTTAATGTACAGTGATATACTTTGCAATATAAAATACAATTTACAGAAATTTCTATCACATAAACATAAACACACTTGATTCATATTAGTAAAATATGTTTTACATGTACAGAAATCTTCATCCCATTTTAAATGAATTTGACCCCACTTTAATGTAATTTAACCTACTGACAACTTGGTTTATAATACCAATCATCCCAAAATTGGTAAGTTCTTGCCACTTAAGCATTTGTGCTAGAAAATGTAAAATCTGTAGCTCTGTTCAGTGAAATAATAAATAGACTCTAAAGAACACATGGAATTCTCAGATTTTACATTTGCAAGAGTGAGTTTATGAAAATATTAAGAAGTTATCCATGTGTGTTTATGCAGTCAAATAAATTATCAAGTTTTTCTCTATTTCATACTTCAGAAGTATTTGAAAAACACAAGACATGGTGCACTGAATCTATTTTTCAAGCTCTTTAGCACTCTGAGGTTCTGTCCTGTGAAATTCTCAAAGTCATTGTGTGTTATTTTCTTTGACCAGAGACCACCTGGGAACGTCCCAGCAGTTCTCCTGGGATTCCAGCCAGCCCTGGCCCTCACAGGAGCTCTCTGCCTCCGACAGGTACTGTCTGTTCACTACTTTGGGGCAATTGGGGCTGGAGGGAGGGACCCAAACTCCTTTGCTGGGAAGGCCAAGACTGTAGCTGAGGATCTTATGGACCAAATCCAGGGCGGGGTCTAGAGGGCTAGGAGGTCCCATAGGCCTGTTGCCTGCAGGCCGGTGTCTTCCTGGCAGTGCCAGCAACAGCCCTGGTGACCTGCCCTCACCCTGCCTCAGGTGCTTAAGGAAAGGAGGTGGCTCAGGGTTCCTGAAACAGGAGCAGAACTTCTCTACACAGTTCATAAAAACATCAAGGAGTAGAAGTTAAAAGAGGCAGATTTTTACAGGACAACAAGCAAATAGAACTTTCTGGAAAGGAAATGGGATTCCTTGTGAGGATGTGAGTTCTCCATCTGCAAAGGTAATCAAGTGGAGATGGTCGAGGTAGATATTCCTCTTATAGGTGGATCTAGCCTCCTAGATTCCAGGAGGCTAGTTGCAGGACATATCAGTGGGAACACAGCTTCTGACTTGTGGTTTAAAGATTTTTTTTTTTTTAATTTATACATACAAGCTGGGGTACAGGCCAGAGGCATGGGGCGGCGAGAGGGTCCACCAGAGACAGAGTGGGGAGCAGAACAGGCAGATCAGAAATACACTGCTGAGGGGAGCAGCGGGCAAGGCAGGAGAGGTCTGCCCCACCATGTGGGATTCTCCCCAGCAGGGCGTCGAACTCAGGTCGCCGCTGCCGACAGCTCCACAGCCCAGTGCTTAACCGCTGCGCCACCGGGGAGGCCCTGACTTGTGGTTTAAACTTAGTTTAAAATGTCACTTCCTCTGGGATGCCTTCCCCGAAAACACAATTTAGTGCCCTCTCCTATCACTCTGGATCCTAGTAGTGTGCTATGTCAGAGCTCTCGGACTGTTGTCAGACTCGACTGTAAGCTTCCCAAGGGTGGAAACCTTGTCTCTCCTTTTCATTTGTGGAATTCCTCAGGTCCCTAACAGATCAGTGGTCAGTGGATTCATAAATATCTCCACCATCAGGTGGTGTCTAAGCATTGCTTGTTGCTTTTTGACTGTAGGCCTCAACCTAGGGAAGTGATGGTTCTAATTGTGGCTGGAATTTAAGTATGAATAGGGCTGCAGCTGGGAGGGGGGCCCAAGCTGTAGTGCCATCCTCAGCGGATGTGGAGGAGAGGGGAGGCCTTCTAACAGGGAACACAGTAGTTTACCTAAAGTATCGCAGGTAACGTAAAGAACTGATAATAACAGGAATCTTAAAACAGCCTAAGTGGGGCCTCTCTGGTGGCCTAGGGGTTAAGTCTCAGCTCTATCACCACTATGGCCTCAGTTCAATCCCCAGCCAGAGAGCTGACCCACATGGTGCAACAGACCTCTCCTGTCTAACCCACTGCTCCCCTCAGCAGTAGATTTCAGTAGATCCTCCTGTTCTCCCCATTCTGTCTCTGGTGAATCCTCTCACCACACGTACCCCTGGCTTGCACCCCAGTTCTCCTATGCAAAAATAAATGAAATCTTTAAAAACAAAAAAACAACCCTTGAAAACTGACCATAGAACTGAGGCATCCAGGGGAGCGGAGAGGGGTGTGGCAGGGGGAGAGAGCACAGTGGACTGTGGTGAAGGACTGTGGGTGCCTTGGAGGTGGAGGGCTTCAGTGACCATGCCTGAGAGGAGAAATACTTACACTGTCAAAATATTATCAAGGATGTCAAACAATGAGTCTTTATTTAAAAAAAAAATTCCTGGATCCAGGGAAGGCAGGGCAGATGCAATGAGAGTGGCCCAGACCCCTCCCTTTCCTCCCAGGAAGTCCTTAGCTGTTTTCTCCCATTGCTGCATTAAGAAATGGAAGCATGGTTAAAGTGCTTAATTTAGAGAGATGAAGATTGCCAGCAGCAGAACTCAAAACCAAAATGGCTGAGAAGTGAACCTCTGGAGAATCAACTGAGATGTGGGAGAGAGGACAGGGAGGTAGAAATCTCCTACCGCAAGTTTTTACTTTCCCACTGAGAGTTCTTATAGAGCTTTTACAATTTTTTTACTTTTTATATATATGTGTATGCATGTATATGGGTATGTGTATATATATATGTGTATGAATGTATATGTGTCTATACATACAAATGCAAATAAAAATAAGCAAATATTTTTTCACTTACATCAGGAAAAAAAAGAATTAAAAAAAAAGTAACCCCCTTGAGGGGATGGCGGTGGGCATTTACTTTCAGATTCCCAGGGGTGCATTGTCAACCAGGTCCTAGGAAATGGGCCCATCCAGCTTCCCAGGTGTTGTGTGACATGGGCAATTCTAGGCTCTATTGTTGTTCTTGTGTTTTCTTAACCATAGAAATGCCATCATCAATGGAGGAGTGGTGCTCCATTCTGAGTGGCTTCAGGCCAGGCAGACACTAGGAAGAAATTCAGCTGAATTTTCCCGCCATGGGGCAGGACAGGACCGACCCACAGGCAGGGGCGGCATGGGTGTGGGAAGTGATGAGGGAGAATTGCCACCGCCTGCAGTGCTGGCAGAGCTGCTCAGGCACTCACAGTGCTCACATGTCCAAATCTGGCTCTCCCCGGCTCGTCCCGTGGACATCCTGTCCCCTCTGCTGTTTGTGGAGGACATTCCCTAGACGGAGAGCTGGGAGTTGCCGTCTCAGGCCGCCCCAGCCCAGAGGCCAGGCATGACCAATTCCTGCCCTCTCTCAGCGAGCACGAGAGCCCGGCCTGCCCAGCAATGAGTTGGGTGTAGGGGTTCTGAGAGGGGCCAGTATGGCGGGGAGGTGAGTGGAGAAGGTCAGATCCAGTGATGAGAACAGCCAAGGTGGGCGAGGCCTTAGGCTGAGCAAGTGGACGATGACATTTCTGCTGTCCCCACCCCCAGGGGACTAGGACTGTGTTTCCCAAAGGGGGGGTCTGGGAGATCGTGGGGGATCTCAAGTTCTCTGCCCAAAGGGGGCTTTGTAGTCAAATGCAGTGGGAAGCGCTGCCTACTCCACTCGCCTTTGGAGAGAGCACTAGCCCAGGCCTGGAATGGGCCCCTGGCTAACTCAGTGCTCCTGCCCCGTGGTTTGTATGCAGCGTGCCCTCTGCTCCGGGGCAGTGGTGCTCAGCTCTGGGGTGATGTTACCACTGCAAATTTGGCCAGGCCTGCAGGTGTTTTTGGCTGTCTCCATGGTGGGGAGGGGTCTAGTGGCCAGGGATGCTGCCAACATCCAGCACAGGCCCCACCACAAAGTATCCAGCCCCAGATGTCAGCAGGGCCAGCCTGGGAGATGCTCATCTGGCGAGTGGGAACACTGCTCAGGGGTCACACGACTAGGCACCGTAGTCCCCTGAAAGGAGAAGCAGCAGCAAACGTGCAGAACCAAGTTCATGCTTCTAAGACCCACCTTTTATCCACCCCCCTTTTATTATCTTGGCAGTCAGATACCATCAGTGGTGTGACCTGATTTAATTGGAGGCATCTTTTCTTCTTTCTTAGAGATACTTAAAATAAGTGTGCCTCTAACAACCAGTGACGTCTTTGACGTGTGAAATTACTACTTGTTCGACTGGGGCCCCGGGCACCACACTTCTCCTCGCCAGACCTCACTTTCTCCATCTATGAATTGAGGCCTGCAGAGACAGCATGCTGAGGTCCTATCTCGCCCTCTGGGGTCTGTGGTTTGTGATGCCCTCAACCGAGGGGCATGACAACATGCCAACTCTCCATGAACCCTCTGGGATAGAAGGGAAGAGAACCCACCACTGAACCTATAGCAGGGATCTGTCATATTTTGACATCTTTTCTACTTTTTGAACTAAGTCTTATAGCTAAAGAATAAAGTAATATCTACATTAGCATTTCTTTCTGCAGGGGAGCACTAGGTCTTTCATAGCCATTCTCTCATTTGGTTTTACAAGCAGCTTTCAGGAGATTAAATTTTAGCATGGGAAGAGACACAGACTCCAGGAGGACATGAGCTTGCTTTGAAATTTGACCATCCCTGTTCCCACACTCCGGGGATTATTGATGCCTCACCTGGAGACCACTTAGGGGTCTGGTCTCAGTCCCTTTTGTTCTGCTTATGCTCCTGCCAAGATGCTTGTCTTTAGAAAAATCCCCTAGGTTCTGTTCTCAGTACTGAACATATAGATAAGCCACTGGAATATAGATTCCGGGAGCAGGGACCACACAGAACTGTAGTGGCAGGGTTAGACCAACAAGCAGACAGTAAATATGTGAGCTGTTCCTATGTGTTCTAACATAAGGAACGAAAGTCAGCCAGTGGGACAGAGAGTGTGACCAGGGAATTAGGGACAGCCTCAGTGAGGAAGTGACGTGTAGGTCAAGCTTTAACGAAAATGAGAACGCAGTTGCGTATGAGGGGTAACGATGAGGTGTTCTAGGCCAGGGAACAACTAGTGCGAGGGCCCTGGGGCAGAAGTGATCTTGCATGTTTGAGAATAGAAAGTAGACCAGCATTGCTGGAAAGTGGGGGGCAAGAGGGAGCATCGTAGGAGATGGGGGAAAGGAAGGGAGTAGGGGAGGAGAGTGGGCAGAGCTGGGACCTGCTGGCTGGCCGAGCCAGAGGCTGAGAAGGCACTGGGATTTTGTTCTGAGGGTGGTGGTTGGGCATGGTAAGGGTGAAATGTAGTGGATCTGTCTTGTCTCCTTGACAAGTTTCCTCCTTGAGGCAGCGAGGCAGCACTTGGCTCTTCAAGACTGCTCTTGATTAGCAGTGATGGGGGCTGGGGGTAGTTAGTGGGAAGAGGGTGAAGTGGTAAGGACGGCGTGGAAAGCTCAATCATTTTTACTGACCACAAACTTCCCATATAGCCACCCCTGAAAAATAACATGAAAAAACAGGTCAGGCAGAATGTCGGCAGGAACCACAGGTTAACCTAGCCAAGCCCAGGTTGGGCCACCTCCTCTCCACGGAGGCAGGGAGGTAGAGAAGGCCCTGCAACTCGGTTTCACTTTTGAGTTGTAGCTCCACGAGCTTTCTGGGAGGATCTGGAAGGTCACCCATGAACGGGGCTTTTCTTTCTTCCTTGTGAGTTTGTTAGATGCCAGAAGCATAGCAGCCTGGGAGAGAGACCTGGAAACATGCCCGGGGGCCCCCCAAATTGGAGCTTGCCCTTTGAGTGACGGGTGCTGGTACACTTAGCGCTTTGCTGGGAACTTTCCTTATATTGCTGCCCTTAATAATGACCTGAGTTAGGGAGCTGGGCTCATTCAGTAGTTTTACAAGAGACATTTAATGCCAGGTTTTCTGGGTGAGGATGATGTAAATAGGAAGTCAAGTTTAAACCCAAACAGAATACCTAAGGCACTGCTCAGAAACTGCTGCAAATATTAAAAATCATCTTCAGGTTTAACATGCAGTGTGAAAGTAATGATTTATAGAGAGAGAAATAATAACAAGCAGAAAGGGAAGAAAATGAGTGAAAGTGAGGTTCCTGGTGTTCCTTTTATGAGTCACTGGGTAGAATGAGTGACAGACAGTTCTACTGACAATGTTATCTAGTAGAACTTTCTACGATTATGGAAAGTTCCAGATCTGCACTCTCCAGTAGGGTAGTCACTAGCCACATGTGCTAATAGGTACTTGACGTGTGTTTAGTATTCCCAGGGACCCGAGTTTTTAATTTATTTTAACTTTTAAAAGTTTGGAATAATTTTAAATGGTTTACTGAAAAATTGTGATGACAGTAGAGTTCTATTAACTAGATTTTATTCAGATTTCATTAACTTTGTCACTTATGTCCTTTTTCTGTTCTAGGATCTAGTTCTGCATAGCACATTATATTTTATTTAAACTTAATTAAAATTGAATTGATTACACTTAATTAATTTTAATTAAATTAATAAATTAAACTTATTAAATAGCTTAATACATTAATTAAATTGATTTCTTAGGTGTGGGGAGTGAATTCCTTCCTGAGGTCCTGGACCTGTGTATTGAGCTTGTATTTGTATTTTTCTTCAGATTGGAAAAAACCCGTCTTTTGTTGAGTTGCCTGGGTTGGAGAGTAGGGGTCATCAGGCAGTCTGGGTTCAGATTCCGGTTTTGCCTAGTCATGGGACTGAAGTCCAAGGGGGATCATCCTTAGATGAACAGACTGTGCCACCCCCAACCCAAGGGATTCAGATGAAAGGGGAGCAAGAAATTCTTCTGCAGATCAGGGAGTGATTTGAGTTGGTCTTTCCCCTGAACTCCAGAACCTGGCGCCCCACTCACACCACACCCACACCTTCTTCTCCAGATCTGGAAGCCCTGAGCACTGTCCTGCCCTACTTAGAAGCAAAACACAACCCTCGATCATTGCAGAATTAGCAAGTTGCCAGGCCCAGAGCAGCTTCCTCGGTCCCCAACTGGACCATTGACTTCAGGGAAGACCCCTGCTGGCAAGAGACTTCCACATCCCTTTAGAAACAGTGTTCTTGCTGGCTGACGGCTTTGACGGCCTGGAGAAAAGCCACGGGTTTTCAACCACTCACAGTCACGTGGACAAATGTATTGTGAATTCTGTTTTGGGGAATACAGTTCACATCTTAGACTCCCAGGGGAGATAGTGAGAGCCAGGTGGCCTGGCAGCAACTTGTAGACTGCAAGGCTATAAATGTAAACTCTAAACAGACTAGGGGAGACGTTGACTACTGCTGGGAGGCTGAATACAATGACAGAAGAACCTCATGCACCTCGCTTCAAAACCTGCCTTCCTTGAGCCGTGGCTGTGTTTTCCAAAGTGGATCCCTTGGTATTCCTCTTTCTTGCCCCCACTGGGTGCTATGTCATTTTAAGTGTGGGAACACAGCACAGTGGGGTCCTGTTCGAGTCCTAGCATACAGCCACATATTTGAAAAGGCCCACTGTAAAAAACAATTTTCTTAATATGAATAATGGAGAAATCTGTCCCAAACTGGATCATAAAACCCTACTCTTCACCTTCACTGCTTAACACTTACAACAAATCCTGCAGGATGGATGTCTGCCGACCCTGGGAGAACGTTACATTCAACCATGTCAAATATGATGGGAGGGAGGGCAGGTGGGAGGAAGGAGTTCATCTTTCTTAACATGGAGGAAAAATGTCTCTGTGTTTATTCCAGAGAAGAGAGATGAGACCAGATCTATGGGCTGAAGAAAGGGGGGTGTTCGGGGTTGATTTTCTTATTTGGAAGAGTAAGGCCAACATTTGGGGTTCTTTAGGGAACAGGAACCTGGAGAGTGGGACTTGGCAGAGGGAGCTTCCGAAGCTGGGGCTGGAGCAGAGCCACCCGGATGTGAATTCTGGGCAGAGACACCACTGGCTGTTCTTCATTTGCTTGTCTCTCTCTCTCCCTTTATAGCTTTTTTAATGCTCCTTCTTTTCCATTTTTATTAATTTCCTTCTTCCCCACCCTCAAAGACCTCTCCCTCCTCCTTTCTATCCAAATATCTGTCCCCTCTTCTTCTTCCGCACCTTCCAAGCTCTCTCTTGGTCTGTTTAACTGCCCATAAAGAGGAATGAAATGTACACATGTGTGTTTGTATTTATATCTGAAGTTACTAAAGTTACTAGATAGAACTTTTTGTTCCCTTTTTTGTAAAAACCGCTGCATTTGGCATTTCGTACTTTTCTTGTGTGCTTGTGTGCCCAAATAGAATTGTGTTCTTATGATTGTGTATGATTCCTGACTTATTTTGTTTTTTTCCCCGGAGGCTGGAGGCTTCAAAGGCACCCACTTCTGGCCTCATTTGTTTTTTCTCTGACCCTGGGTGAGCTGGGAACCCATAGGACTGGGGATGCTAAGATGGGTGAGCCCTGCTGCTTCGCTTGGGCCCTAACTGTTCCAGTCTCCGCCAATCACTTTTCTGAATGTGCCTGGGACTGAGAAAATGAAATGCGGCAAGACAGAGTGTCAGAGGAGAGTTGCTGAATGGGGAGAAACGGTTGAATGGAAAATTATTTTTTCATTCTCAGTAATTGTTTTGACATGACAGTAATTAGCCAACAGCTGACAGACCAGAACGAAAGCAAGAACAAGAGGACAGACAGATCAGGGACAAAATACCCGTGTATTAGACAGTCCTGGCTGCCAGTGGTGTGGTGAGCTCTGGGTCTGCGGGATGCTGGAAACAGTATGTGGGGGTGTACTTTTGTAAAGGGAATAAGTAGGGGTCAGAAGAACAACCTCTTTCCTTAAGGGACTGGGGAACAAGCTTTTTTATAGGGACCCGACATCATCAAAAGTAGTGAGCGGTTGCTAACTAAGGCCTGCTCAGATAAGAACCTACATAATTCATTCTCACAATCAAACCAAACTGCTCCAGTTTTTTGCTGTTGATAGATTTTAGGACCAGGGTAATGTTGGCTTTATATAATAAACTGGAAGATTCATCACATGTTTCTATACTCTGGTGTAGTTTCTGCTTAGGTGTTTCTTTGTCAAAAAGTTGAACAAATTTGCCCATAAAACCATCCGGTTCCAGTGCCTTTTGTTGGGGGGTCACTTTTCAAAGTGTTACTCATTTTGCTATTTCTAGTGTCCTTTGAAACCATTTCGATAGTTTGAATCTTATGGAAAATTTGGTATTTGTTACTATTCAATTATAATAATAGTCTTGCATTAAAAAACATCCGCTATGTTTGCTGTGTTTACCTTTCTAATTCCTAATTCTGGGAATTTGTGCTCTCTCTCTCACTCTAAAAATAGGCTGATCTGCCTTTTTTATTGCTGTGATTCCTCCCGCCACCCCCCATAGACAAAGAGAATCAGCCTGGGTTGCTAATGTCATCCTGCTTCTAACTCATTAATTTCTATTGCCGTATTTATATTCCTTTCTTGTGTCTTCCTTTATTTTTGTTGGCTTAATTTTTTTAACTCTTAAGTCATGTTTAGTCCTTATTCCCTTGAGTATGGTATAATAATGTGATAATCAAGGATATAGATTTTTTCCAAATATAATTCAGACCTTAAATCATTTGTTTCGATATGTCCTTCCTCTTTATTTTCTAAATATTGTGTGATTACAATTTAAAATCTTTCTTAGACCTGGTATTACTTGAAAGAATATTTTCTTAAATTTCTAAGTATTTGGGGAGTTAGAAGGATGGACACCTTGTATATTTGTCCTTTCATTGTTAATATCTATTTTTATTGCTTTCTCTCCAAAGAATGTGGCCTATATTATTTATGCCTTTTGCAGTTGATCAGCACTTTATTTGTGGCTTAAATATAGGCATAGATATTTTTAGTATTTCATGATTTCTTGACAAAAGGTGTTACTGGTAGGCTGTGATGTTCAATACATCTAGTTCAATCAGCCTTTTCAATTGAATTATTGAGGGATCTCACATCGTCACTTCTGTCCACTTTTGTCATAGATGGAAAGCAATTTAGTTATATTTCCTACTGTTGATTCTGTCTTTTATCCATTTTAGTGCTATGGTACTTGATAGATACAAATTCTCAAATGTTATGCCTTCATTGTGGGTTACACTTACCAATCTAATGCCTTTCCGGGCATTGCTTATGCCGCTGTGAGTAGATTCGCAATAGCTCCTTG
The DNA here is from genome assembly GCA_004024925.1 of Scalopus aquaticus. Classification (NCBI taxonomy): domain Eukaryota; kingdom Metazoa; phylum Chordata; class Mammalia; order Eulipotyphla; family Talpidae; genus Scalopus; species Scalopus aquaticus. The sequence goes on from PVIJ01008500.1 coordinate 55,652, forward strand.
CATTCTCTGATGTTCTTGGGATGCTGGCCTCCCCCTTAAGCTAGAGGATTCATGGACAGTATCAGCACTGGCCAGCCTCCTGAGGGGTGTGAGTGTGGCTGGCCACATGGGGTAATGCGTTGCTTCTCATTGCTTCCCCAAGCCTCTGCACTGGGAATCAGCTCTGTGCTCAGTCTCTGCTGTCTTGGTGTACCTGTGCCTACCTTCTCCCCGCGTGTCCTGCAGATCAGGGGGAAGCCCAGCTGCCCACTGTCTGCTGAGTGTGGCTCTGCTCACAGGCTGCTCTGGGTGTCCTCACTGCAAGCCGTGGAGACTCGGGGATATCCCCCTGCGTGAGAAAGGTTCCATGTGGGGCTGTCTTCTCCTCCATTGCCCATCACCTGCCTCCAGTCCCAGCCACCCCAAATGAGCAAGTGTTAGCGATCCCAGCTTTTGCTTCTTGCCAGGCTGCTCTCTCATAAGACCTGTGAGTTGGACGCCACCCTGCACAGTACATGTGTTGTGGCAGTTCCTCCAACCTGGGATATGAGGACAGCACGCTTTCCTGCTCTCAGGGGTTTCCTGGGCTCAGGGCTCAAAGGGAATTAGATTCAGGAACAAAAGCAGTGACCTCCCCACCCTACATCCCTCCTTCTTTTGTCAGGAGGTACTTTACAATTCCTAGATCCCTTTTGCAAATATTGTCTCATTTGATTTTCAGACCAACAAAGTAGGTTGGCAGGACACGTAGAATTATCCTCATTTTGTAGATACAGAAGCTGAGGCTCACCCAAGAGGAGCTGCTCCCTAAGTTCACAAAACTCAACCCATGAGATAGCAACGCCGATGCTTGGAACTGAGATTGCAGGGCCCCGTGTGGATTTACTCAGCAGCATGCTGTGGTGGGGGCTTCACACTGGCAAGGATGGGAGTACGGATGCCACAGAAATTGGCAAATGCTGCAAAGCAGTGCTTGGGGACCAGGCTTATCGGCATGCCTTGGGAGCCTGAGTGAGTGTCATAGGGTAGGATTCTAGAGCCTTGATTTTTTTAGGGTGGAAGGGCTGCTCGGAGAGAACTTTGTCAAGGAGCACTGACTGTGGAGCGTGGCCCACTCAGCACCCGCGACCACAGTGGGTGTAGCGTCTCTGACCATGGTGGTGGGGCCCTCGAGACCTCACCTCCAATTAAGCACATTTCTTGTCCCCTTTGCTTTAAAAAAGAAATCCAGCCCCTCCCTCCACCCCCCCACCCCCACAAGAGTTCAGTCATTGGGTGCTGGGGATAAGAGAGATGCTTTCAACCCATTTCCAGCTCTGCAAATACTGGTAAAATCCTGAGAGAGGGTCCTAGCCAGGCAAGACCCCTGAGAACCAGGCAGTGAGGGGGAGAAGGGACCAAGGCAGGGTGTTGGGGGCGCCCACAGGCGCCCGCACAGCCTCTGAGCAGTGTTTCTGTCCCCACAGTGAATGGATACCACGCGTCAGGGACCCCAGCGCACCCTCCAGAGACTGCCCACATGAGTGTCCGAAAATCCACCGTTGATTCCCAGGTAAGGGGTCCTGTTAAGGGAGGTAGGGGTAGCCAGGCGTAGGGAGGTGACGCTAGGATGGGCACGGCAGGATGGCCTGCAGCTGCAGCCCAGCTGCCTCGCGGCGAAAGTGGCGGGTATGTGTGCATTGTCCTGCTGTGATTGGGGAGAGTAGATGATTGTGGTTTACGGTTTTTTCCTACCCCTTGAGGATGGTTCGGAATTGGGTGACGGTGATGGAATTGTAACTGTTGGTAGCGCAGAGGACTCCATCCTACTATCTGCATTCCTGATGCACAGTCTGGATTTGCTGTCACTTTAACAATAGGGCTGGTAAAGGTTTACATCATGCCCAAACCCACAATGCTCAGTGACCTTGAAGGCTTTAGGGCCGTGAAGCACTTCACCTGGAAGTGGTATGTCAACCTAAGGAAAAGTGTGACCCTTTCGAACACACCTGGTTCAAACACAGAATATGTTCTTTTGCATTGGAAGCACAAACACCTTCACGTGCACTCACCCTTCTCTTATTAACGCCCCCCCCCCAACACACACACAACACACAGACACAAATACGGATGGCCAGGAAATTTTCTTTTTCTACATACCCCTTCCCCACTTCCTACCCAGACTTCACCCAGAATGGAATTTTGTAAAATGATTGATCACATTTGAAAATCACCATAGATACTGCTATGAGATAGAAAGAAATAGGAGTATGTTTTAAGTTTTCCAAAGTGCTTTTGCCTTTGTCATCTCAAATGACACTTGTAGAAATGCGTGTCAGCACTTACTCCGAGTGGTGTCGTGACTTGGTGAAGTGACCTGGGCAGGTTGACATGGTTACTGAGTACTCAGGCGGGGCCTGTTGCTTTGGGCTGTGCCTAAGAAACTGAGGACTAGTCACTAGTTTGATATGGTCTGTCCACAAATTATCAGGAAGGTGACCTTAATGACATCTCCAAATTCTACCAGTCCTGCCCAGGAATCCAAATGCCAGGCCCCAGGGTGGTGATGGTGATGACACTGTTGCTGATGGGGATGATGGTGGTGGCCCTTGTTATCAGCAGCCGTGGTCTGACGCACGGGTCACGGACAGCTCTCGTGATCTGTGACTGCAGTGGCTAGAATGTGACATGGCGTGAACGCAGGCAAGAGCGCTACTCTTGGAAATTGTAATAAGTGGTTGTCTTTGAAGGATGAGGCTCAGGTTCAGTTCAGTAAAACTCTAGAAAGAATTTGAACATGCACGTGAGCCATTGCTTCTTACCTTTTGCTGAACTAGCGAATCACCTGGGCCTTGTGTTAAAATGCGGATTCTGATTCTGGAGCTCAATTGTGGAGGTTCAGGGAGGGGCCTGAGGTTCCATGTTTCAAGCAGCCCCCAGTGACCCTGCCACTGCTGGCGGGGCGTCTCGCCTCAGCAGCCAGGACCTGGCACAGCCAGCAGTGCCTAGCATGGCACATGCCCTGCTCACTCATAGCCCAGCAGTTTTGCCCCTGCGGAGCCCCTGATAACCTCTCAGCACAGCCTCTGTGCTGGACATGAAGCATATCAGCCACCTGGCTGCGGGGACGACATCAGCCTGCGTCTGGCAGTTTAACAACATCCTGTTATTAAATAAGCTGGGGCTGCCCTGGGTGTCCTCGGGAAGAGTGTTGGAAACAACCTACCCTCCCACCCCCTCATCCTTCCCTGGAAGAACATGCCCCCCTGCCCCCACTCTGAAACACTGTGAAATTGTTACTCAACCAGCTTTAAAAAATATGCACTGTTAGAATATTCACAGAAGTGGATTTGACAGTGTGTGTCAGAAGCCTCTGTGGACCCAGGAATTGCCTTTCCAGCATTTGCTTTTGTAATCTACTCAGGAATTCTATTTTGCCACGAGGCCACTCATGCAGGGTTACTTCAGCAGCTCTGGATGCCACCTCAGGGTGCAGCCACTGGGGGGTGGGTCAAGTGCAGTCCCAGCTGATGGCGTCATGCCGCCATGTCAGAGCATTCTTCTGAAGAAAATGCAATGAATTGGGAAAGTACTTGTGAGAAAATATTGAGTGGGAAAAGCAGGACACAAACTGGATATACAGTCAGTCGTATTTGGAGGGGGAAATGTGACATATGTGAAGACAAATGACTAGAAGAAAAATGAACCTGGACATGGATGGTGGTTCTCAACCTAGAGGACATTTGGCAATTTCTGGAGACACTTTGGTTGTCACCGCTGAGGAGTCACTACTGTTGTCTAATGATCTAGATGACATGTAGTTAATGTTCTGGAGGTTGTTGAATCCTAGGATGCTCATGGGACCACATTTTCCAAGTATACCTTACTGATGATAACCTAATCTCCCTCAGGGTAACAATGAATGTATTCATCAATTATAAAGTCACACAAAGTGAAATGTTGAGGGGCCCCTGATAATGCTATAATGGTGGACGTTACCTCCAGTCTAACAGTGCAAGGCACAGCCCACAAATAATTATCCAGTTTAAAAATGGAAATGGTATTGCGGTTGAGAAATCTCGATCAGAGACCAGAGAAAATTTTTATTTTCTTTACATTTTTCAGATTTCCTAAAATGAACATTTTACTTTAATAGAAGATACAATAAGCAGTATTTGAAAAAGTTAGAGGTGAGGTGCTGGTGTCAGTGACACAGGGCGATGGCAGCTCTGCGTATTCACTTTGGATGACAACGTTGACAATTGAAGTATCAACAAAGTAACCAAAAAAAGTCTCATGGTACATGGAGAGAGAAGTGCATTTGTTCCACAGTTCCCAGAACTGTCGGGGGAATGTTGTTCTCTTGGCTGTGAGAAGGGCTTCAAGGTGCTAAAAGACAGGCTTAGAATAAATGCAGCAGGTTTGGTCTAGAAGAGACTGTTACTAACAAATGATTCCTAAGGTCTAAAGAACACTCGTCAGCATGCATAGTATTTACTCACGCTCTCCCAGCTGTCAGTTATGTTAATAATTATGACTTAATATTTGAAGAAGGAATGAATGAACTCATGGCCATTTGAGACACAGTTGGGGGGAGAGAGAGACAGAGGGGTAAAGTGGTTTGCTCAAAGTGGTTTACTCAAAACCCTGTGTGCGCTTTCTCTGCTACCTGCTAGCTGCCCCTCCTTGAGTAGGCTAATAGGGAAAATTAGAACGCGGAGAGGGGGACCATGCCTAATCTTCATGGAAATCAGAAATGTGCCCCTTGTCACCCCATGACTTCCTGGGCAGGACTGATGACTGGGTGCCCAGCAGCCCCTGGGTTGCCTGCCCCTCCTTCCCAGTCCTGGGACACCTGGACTAGGCACAGGTGGTGGTGATCTAGTGCCACCCAGTGGAAGCCGTCGAGTCTGCAGTTCTGGGGCAGGCTGCCAGGGTACTGGGTTAAATGGGGCTCACCTCTTGGGAGGGCAAGGAAATTGTCTTCTAGGTCTTTGCACAAGCAAATCCTAGCCCGTCCCTGCCTGATCCCTGGGCAGGCCCTTCTGTGACTCCCTTTCAATCATTTTGCCTCCCCTTGAACTTCCCCCCAAGAAGGGTGTCTTTAGACACAGGAGAGAGGAAAAGGGAATAGGACAAAGAACTTGAGGGACCCATTGGAGAATGGAATTTAAGGTAGAAATAGAGGTGAGAGACTGAGAGCTCATCTGCTTAGTGGGGTTCCTCTTTCCCCTTCATTTAATTCAATAACACAGGTTCTGTTGAGCATCTATGACTTTTCCAAGCCCCGAGTCGCAGACAGATATAGCCCTTGCCTTGATAGAGGTTTATTGCTGGTGCTGGAGACCGACATGCAATAAATGGTCTTCATTTCAGTGGTGATAAGGACTGGAGGAGTTTGTGTTAGGAGGATGCTGGTCAGTGGTGGTGGAAATGTCAGAGATGGATTCCTTAAGAAAAGATGCTTAAGCTTAGACTGGAAAGATGAGCAACGATTTAGCTTGACAAAGAGGTGGAGGGAACAGTATTCCAGGTGGAGGGAACAGCATATGTGGATACTTAGAAGAAGGAAAGTAGTGATTTCAAAGAAGCCACAGAGGCCAAAATTTCCTAAGTTGGCATGTGTAGGGAGGGTCGAGTCTGCACAGACCTTTTGTGAGGAACTTGAGTTTTATTTTAACCACAATGGGGCACCACCGAGGAGTATATCGGATCCCAGTTGAGGCTGTGCAACCCAACTCTTCACAGGCAAGGAGACAGGACTAATGAAACATGTGGAGCAGGGGCTTATGCAGTCATTTGTGAAAGACATTCTGCCAAGCTCGGCCTTATGTCACCACCCTCGGCTGGTCCTCACAGCCACAGCAGAGCAGCCCAAGCAAAGTTAGGAGATCAGGCTAGAGAGGTATCTTAAAAATGGAAGTAGAACAATGTTCTAGAACACTGGCAAAGAAGACTTAAAAACAAACTTCTGTTGTGCACATTTACAAATACTCATAGAAAGACTGTGTTAAAGTACCATGGACCTGCCATTTAGCTTCAATGATTATTCAGCCAATCTTATTTTACTTATGTTCCCATCCCCTCTCCAGCCTCCAACATGTTTAAATGTCTTATTTTATTTTTTATTAGTTAATTTATTTATATATAGTTTACATCATTGTTCATTTGTTTTACACGGTTTGTTTTCTTTTCTCAAGTGTAAACCCCAAAGAATTTCCACCACCAATCCACCTGTGCACCATCACCATAGTTCCTTTTGCTCTTCCCTCCCTCTTTTAATTCCCTCCCCCTCCCTTCTCCCCCTCCCCAGCAGAGTGTCTCTGAATTATAACTGTTTGTTTATTTTTGTTTCATTTCATTGTGTTTTTATAGTTATTATTATTGATTTATTTTTTTTCCTTGATGCCTTATTTGGTTCCCTTATATTCCTCCTATGAGTGAAACCATCCAATGTTTTTCTTTCTCCTCTGGCTTACTTCACTGAGCATAATCTCTCCTAGTTCCATCCATGTTGTTGCAAATGTCATTAGTTTATCTTTTTTGATCGCTGAGTAGTATTCCATTGTGTATATATACACCACATTTTCTTGAGCCAATCGTCTCTTTTTGGGCATTTAAGTTGTTTCCAAAACCATCTTTTGCCCCTGGAATAAATTCCACTTGATCATGGTGTATTATCTTTTTGGTGGATTGCTGCATTCTGTTGGCGAGAATTTTGTTGAGGATTTTTGCATCAGTGTTCTAAATGTATTATTTTAAAGCAAATTCCCGATGTATTGTTTAAACTGTAAATAGTTCAGACTGTATCTCTAAGGGGGGGGGGAAGACATAACTACCAGACCACTAGCATATTTAAGAAAACATTAATACATTAAATACACATATATTTATGTGTGGGTGTGTATGTATATGTATTAGAAATATATGTGTGTGTATATATGTGTATATGATATATGTATGTCATCCAGACCTCTAGCATACTCAAAATATCCAAAATCCTCAATTATCCTGGAAATGCATTTTATAGCTGTTTTTCTCCCCAGTCCCAGGTCCTTTCAGATTTCATACAAGAGTAAATTGGTTGCTATGTCTCTGGTTTTTCTCTTTTTAAGTAGCTTTATTGAGATGTAATTCACACAGCATATAATTCACCTGTTTAAAATGTATGACATGGTGGTATTCAGTATAGTCAGAGTTGTACAACCTTCATCAAAATCAATTATAGAACATTTCATCACCCTGAAAATCCCACTCAGACTTAGGGAACCACTAATCTACTTTCTGTTGTTATAGATTGACTTATTCTGGACAATGCATGTAAATGGAATCTTTCCATGTGTGGTCTTTTGTTTCTGGCTTCTTTCACTTAGAATAATGTTTCAATTCAGTTTAAAGAATACATCAGGGATTTGCTTTAAAATAATACATTTAAATATATCGGGGGCTGGAGAGGGGATGGGAATATAAATGAAACAATTTATATTGTGTTGTAGCATGTGTCAGTGCCTCATCCTTTGTAGGGCCAAATAATATTCCATTGTATGGATTTACTACTGTATCTGAGTTACCACTTTGGTCTCTTTTAGTCTTGAGTGTATTCCTCGTGCACTTGTTCCTTTGTCTTTCCTCACATTAACCTTTTTGGGGGGAAGAGTCCAGGTCCGGTGTCTTGTAGAATGACCAGCATTCTTGGTCGGATGGTTCTCTTGTGCTCAGGGTTGGGTTCAGCAGGGTGAACGATAGTCACTGGTCTTAGTGCAGCTGTGAGGAGACGCTCACTCCCAGGCCCCTCCACCCCACCAGGTCACACCCTACCGATGATGCTGAGCCTGTGCCCTTGACTCACGTGGTGACTGCTGGAGCTCTCCTTTGCAGGGAAACATGAACACCGTCCCTTTGTTTTTCATAATTTTTTAAATTTTTGATATTTATTCTCTTACCTCATTGTTCATTTTTGTACAGTGTTTGATTTCTCCCCTCAGGTATAGTCCCCTGTAGTTCTCCTACCTCCATAGCACCCGTGATCCTTCCCCATAGTCCCTTGTGCTCTTCTCTCCCCTGTTTTGACCCCCCTCCCCTGCTGTAGGCCTCAGATCTAGAGCATCTTCCCTTCTTAACATGTCAGCAATCTGTGCTCTGGTGGGTGAGACCCTATGCAGCCTTTTCACTCAGTCCTTTAAATCCTTGATGATCCTAGTATCTCTTTTGATGCTGGGGTTTGCAAATGGTGATTTTCTAATTTCTTATACATTATTTATTGGCGTTCTTCTGCAAAGAAATGCTGTTTCCCTTTGGAGTTAACTATTTGTTGTCATTATTCATGTTCATGCTCAAATAACTCCAGATTTGACTTGTGGGTACCCCTTTAAGCAGGGTCCAATGCCCATTTGTTCTATCACATCATTCTTTGAACACTTCTTACTTTCCAGCACAATAAGACTTCCAGGTCCACCTGGAATTAATGGCGAATAATATCTAGAAACTCCTATATAGTAGATGTAGATAGCATGTCTTCTGGGCACTGTTAGTGGAGTATTATGTGGTATGGAGTGTGTGTGTGGGTGGGGGGAGATGTATGTTAATGGAGGCACTGGTCATGAGCAGGAAAAGCAGGGCCTAGAACTGTCTGGAGAAACCTGTGACCTGGGTGCAGACACCAATCCTTAGCCACCCACCCTCAGCACCCTTACTGGTACTCCTCTCCTGGCTTTGTTATAGAGAGGAGGTGACCTCTGTAGCCAGTTTCCTCCCACTGAGCCTTTGACACAGTGGTCCCCAAATCATGGATGATGGAGGTTATGTTGACCCCTGCACAAATTGTTCCAGGTCTCAAAGTGGAAAGAGGACAGAAGATAGTGAAGTTATTCAGCATGGGTTCTGATTTCCTCTAGTTACTCTCCTTGTGATTCTGGACAAATTCATTTCTGCAAGCTTTGATGCCATCATCTGTGAAATGGAAATGGTGTCATAACTTGCTGGGGTTGTGGAGATTAAATGAGATTAAGAATATTCCATGGTTAGTCTGGTGTCTGCCTCATTGAAAGCATTCAGTAACAGAAGTGTCCGTAGATTTCTCCTTTCTGGTGGACATCCTTCTTGTCCTTGTCCTTCTCCTCATCAACACCAACATAGAGACTCGAAGGCTGTTGCCAAGACTGCCAAGCACTGGTTGCCTACTGATGGGCTGGAGAGGGAGCAGTGCTGGTGGTAGAGGTGGTGGTGGAGGTGGTGGTGGTGATGTGGGTGCGTAACAGGGAGACTTCTGCAAACTGCAGGATCCATCTCAAAGACGTCCCTTCCCCCTTCTGGGAATGTACTTGCTTGGCCAGTGCCTCTGATAAATAGACCTGCAAGAGAGCTGTACACCTGGCTCTTCTCCTTGGGGAGCAGCACCCAGGCTCCTGCCCTGCACCCTCTCTCTGCTTTTCTCCCAGACAACCCAATGTGGGCAAGTGCCCTGGCAGGATTGACAGCTTAGGAAGGTCCGAGAGGATGAGCTGAATGAGTCGGTGCACTAAAAACATCTAAGGAAGTTGTTATTGATCACAAGCTTGTCCTTGCCCCAGCTCTGTCGGGGCTGCTAAAGGTTGGGGGTGTGGAGGACACTGGGTGAAAGGACACAGTGTAGACCATTGTGCCTCCAGGGAAGGGTCCAAGATTCTGCATCAAGGTGCTGGCCCACCTGAGACGTGCTGCATCAGAAACTCTGAAAGGTGTGACGAGGACTCTGTTTTGGACAAATTCCTCAGTTATCTCTAATACATTCCAAAGTGTTAGGGCCATTGGTTAACAGGTGGTGAAATGAGGCTCAAAGAAATTACTCAGCGAGATGTCAAGGCTGCTGTGTTCCTTTTCTTCTCTGTGGACCGGGCGATATGTAAGGTCCCTGTTAGCAGGTAGACATGGATTTTCATTCGTTGATTTCACGTACCAGCCCAAGCATGTATGGGAGTAAGGGGATGAGGAGACTGTGAGCAGGGACTGAACCATGCTCCCTGTTTTGCCTGATGGGTCTGTGTCTTGCGGATGGGTTCTTGAAACAGTGCTGAACCCACCTTTGGGGGCTCATCTTGCCATGCAGTCCAGGGCTCATCTGGCCCCCGGGAAGAGGAGAGAGGGGGCTAGTTCCTTTGTGGAGAAGCCGTCTGTGCTTTCCAGGACTTTACCTGTGAAGTCCTGATGACCATTTCCTTACATAGGTCTTGCACCCCAGGACACACATACAGTGGTCACCCCCATATCCTGGGAGTGAGCTTTCGACCCATCTCTCATGTTACTCAGGACAGGAGTGGACATCACACCTCTTGCTTGGAGACCTCTGGTCCCAATGGAAGTGCTAGTGGGTTAACAAAGACCCAGAACTCACCCTGCCTTTAGGGTCATAGGCTCTTATGACAAATGCGGCATTTCTGAGTGGCAGTCCTTAATTTCCCACACCAGAACTGTCCTAGGACTGGTTTTTTGCTGGCACTGGGAAGACATAAAAAAGGCAAACCAAAGGCTGAACGGAAACTGAAACATAACTGAGAAATCCCTCCCAATTCTCGGGGTTGGGGGAGCAGCAAATCATGGAGGTGGCTGAGCACCCCAGCAACCGTTGCACACATTTAGGGTTTGATATGCTGAACCCAGAGCATTCAGAATAAGATGTTGTGTTCAAATCCTCAGCACCAGGAGGTGGTGGCCTCAATTGGGCTTAACTCTGCTCCTGGTGGATTCTGCAGGTTCAGGCAACATGAGCAGACTGTTTACCAGCAGAGGGCAGCTGAGGGGTTAACTCCCCAAATCACAGGCTGGGGAAAGAGGAGGCAGACCTGGTTTGAAGCAGTTCCCTCCAAGCTTGTGCTGGGGGCTCCCTCCAGCTCCCCTTCAAGCAGGACACGGGAGCAGCAGCAGGAGGTCAGGGGTCCTCCTGCCTGCCCTCTCTCAGAATATGGTGACTTAGGAGTTAACTGCAGTCTGAGCATCTCTGAACTTCCCCAGCACAGGGCTTTTAACCAATCCCTCCACCTTCAGGGAACCTGAATGAAAAAAGATGTCCAATATGGAGAACAGCTTTGATGATGTTTCTTGCCTCTCTCCCCAGAACCTGGGACCCTCATCTCCCGGCAAAAAGCAGAGCAAGGAGAGCACCATCACGGTAAGTGGTTCCCGCCTGGGGAGCTGGGGCTTTCGGCCACAGCTGGGCTGTTGCCATGGCAATGTGCTGCTTGGAAGAAGCTATGCCCAGTCTGGAATCTGGGAAGTTCACAGCTTGGATTTAACCAAAGTTTCCCCCTGGCCCCCCCACCCCCAACCCCTTTCTCCTGTCTGTTCCCATATCGCTTTTACTCTCCTGGTGAATGTATGGGAAGATGCTGGTTATAATGATGCAGAAGCCATTTTTTCAGGGCGGGCTAAGGAAGGTACACGAGCAGGAGTGGGTTGAAGGGGGTGGACCTCGCTCTGTGCAAGTGACGTGACATGTAAATTACCACCACGGGAGGTTGCTTTTGTGCAGGGTAACTTCTAGAAGATGTCAAAGTTAAAAGCAAGAGAAAGCATCCTAAGAATAGAGCTCCTGGGAGTTCCGGCTTGGAAGCAGGCAGCCTCTGCTTACAGTGGCCAACCCACAGCCCTTCCGCCTCCTGCCCTTCCGCCCTCCTGGGCTCTCCCCAAAATCCCGCCAAGCCGAGCTGCAACATGGAAGTTGAGGAGGAGCACCCCTTCCCCCCATCAACCCTGTTCTCTGGGAAGCAAATGGGCAAAAGACTTGTCCAGCTGCTCAAACAGCCAAGAACTCAGAGACATGAGAAGTGTGGTACTTGGTTTGCTACCCTGATGCAAGCATAGCCGGCTTGAAATGGGGGACTGCTCTCGTTCCATCACACACAGTTCTGAGCCTTTCTCACCACCCCCACGGAGATGAAAGAAGAGTGGGTGCGCTTCCCTGGCTCACCCAGGCTGAAGGAGGACAAAGAAAGGGAGGAAAACAATAGCGGCAGCAATAATACCCAGGCAGTGTTCCGAGTGGTCCTTGAATGCTCCACTATTTAGTGGGCCGTAGGACCCCTTCAGTCGGGTGACGCTGGCCTCGCCTCTGCAGCCAGCGCCGGTTACAGCACCGTCTCGCTGAGCAGCAGGCTGCTGCAAGACTCTGCCTCGCTGTGCCTCAGTGTCCACACCTTATGAAATGGAGAGATGGTAGGTGTCTGTGCCATAGGGATGGTATAAGACTAAGTGAGTCTGTAGGCAGAAAACACTGAGAACAGTACCTGGCACATGGTAAATGCTCAGTACACACTGGTGTTCCAGCAGCCTCTTTATCAGTGAGGAAACTGAGGCCCAGGGCAGTACTTTACCCAAGGCCACACAGCTGGGAAGCATCAGCATTCAGGACCTGTGTTCTCATTGGCAGTGGGCTTAGGTTCCTGGGGTCGACCCCTCTCTACCTCCCTCTTCCGGTGGAAGTTGCCTCCTAGGGCAGGACAGGGCGGCTGAGCCGGGTGGACCCAGCTCAGCTTCTGCTTCCGGGTCACTGGAGCTGATGGGGCAGGGAAGGGAATGGGCAGGCAGCCCGTGGCCGTCGTCCTCATCTTCAAATTGTCACAAAATATCCCGGTTCCCAAAAGTTCCCTAAAATCGGAGAAAAAAGGGGGAAGAAAGTTGGGAGTGTGGGGAAATAGGTGAGCTACATTAGAATTTCAGAAGAAAAGCAAAACAGAGAAAAAGTAAAAAGCAGAGTGTGTGATACCTCCCAACCGGAAAGGCCTTTGGCGATGAGAGCCAGGGGGGAGGGGCAGGATCAGTCACCAGCTGGGCCTGTGTTTCAGCCAGAGTGCTGGGCTTTGACAGAGTCTCCTCTTCCACCTTCACTCCTGCCTGAGCACTTTCTCTTCCAGCCCACTGACTGATATCAGTGCTCCTGTGAGCCAGCCCACAAAGTGCAGTTGGCATCTGAGGCTTCTGAGATAATTGTTTAAGTGCAGATTCCCAGATTGAATCCTAGACCTACAATTGGTCTCTTTGGGGCCAGGCTGGAAAATTTGCCTTTTAACCAACACCAGCCAGAGGTTGTAAGATAATACTCGAGCCTTGGAGAATTTTTGTTAGGGACACTGAGCAGTGCTGGGTGAAAGGCACAGAGCGAGTGGGGAGCAGAGCCCTAGGCTTGAACCTGGGGCTGCGGGGCCCTGGAGACCTCAGCACCTCTGTCTTTCCCCTTTCACGTAGTCCTGCTCTCTTCGGGTACCCAGCCCCTCCCTCTGGATTCTAACCCTCCAGGGCTCAGTATCTCCACAGAGGAGATACTGCAGGGTCATCAATGGGGAGGAAAGGACTGTGGGGGCACAAGCATCCCTTGTCCTGGAATGTGGGCGTGGGGCAAGCAATAGCCCACTTAGTCTGATCCCACCGTGCAGAAATTCTAGGCTTGGGCAGCAGGGCCTGCCTGGTGCATCCAGGTCTGAATCTGTGTCGACTTGAGGCTGAAAACAAGGATTAATCTTGATTCTGAAGCTTGGGCTCCCCAGCTAGGAGCAAGTTTCAAGATCTGTGCCGTGGACGTAGGGGGTGGGGGGAAAAGTGCTAATGGCAGCAAATGTGCACCTAATGTGCAGCACCTCAGTGCACACCTGTGTCAGAATCTAGAGGAAAATGCCATGACAATGCTGCATATCACACTCTGTTCCTGGACAGGTAAATTTGGGGACTCCTCAGCTTCCCAACATGGCCTTTTGGGGGGCCCAAAACCCTGGGTGGGAGCTCATAGGCTGGAGGTGAGCCCTTGGGGTCCTGCTCCCACAGCGTCAACTGGTGTTCCTCCGTCACACAGTCCCAGATCATCTCCCCTCCAGGAGAAAATGCAGGAACAGCTGGGAAACCATTTTCTGTGCTCCAGTGGCTGGTGTAATAGGTAACCCAGGCTGGGGGTGGGGGGGCAGGGTGTGCTCAGGGCCTCCCCAAGGCAACCCCCGGGGCTGCTCACACTTGTGTCCTATGGCTCTCATGCTCTTACCAGGCAGTTTGGTGGCTGCTGTTGCTGCTCCCTCACAACCCCACCCCTGAGTTTCTGGGGCAGCCCTGTGGCACGGCAGCCCAGTGCAGGATGGCCTTGACTGCCCCTCAGTCTCACGGAGGGCTCCCCGGCTGGCTGGAGGGGCGTTGCTCTATTATCAGGGTGGGACAGAGCAGTCCATCAGAATGAAGATGCTGTAGGTAGAGGGTGGCAGGCTCCAGGGCTGTGAGGGTGGAGATGGAACAAGTCCAGCTGAACAGGGTTTCTGGACCCAATTTCCAGTGAGGGCATGTGGAGGCCTCCCCAGCTCAACAAGCAATACTCAGACAGGGTGTGCACAAATTCGGCTCAACTCTGACGCTGTCTGCCCCTTGGGGATAGCATTAGATTCCACGGGTCAAGGGTTCCCAAGACAGCCCTCCACTTCAAATGCCAGTCACAGCCCTGGGCTCTGCATGACCAGCTTGATACTGATCAGATGTCCCCAGGACCCCCTCCTTAGACTTCAGGGACCGTCACAAGCCCAGATTGTATCTGTACTTCTGGCTGATTGACTATAAATCGGAGGGCCCCAGGACACCCTCCTCAGGTTTGATTAATTTGTCAGTGACTCAGAACTAAAGAAACCCATTTGTTCACTGGATGACCCATTTATTACAAAGAGGGTATAACTAAGGAACATCCAGATAAAGAGAAGCATAGGGCAAGGTATGGGGGAAGCTGTGCCTCTCCAGGCATTATCTTCCCAAAATATTCCTGTTCACCAACTTGGAAGTTCTCTGAAGCCCTTCATTTGGGACTCTTATGAAGCCTTCATTATACAGACATGATTGATCAAGTAATTGGCCATTGACAATTGAACTCAATCTCTAGTCCCTCTCTCTTTCCTGGAAATCAGGGTACAGCCTGGGTTCCCTGGCAACCAACCCCAACCCTCTTTCTCTGATGCTTTCAAAAAGTTACCTTCATTAACATAACAAGAGACACCTTTATCATTCTCCACACTGAGAAATTCTAAGGGTTTTGAGAAATGTGCCAGGAATTTTACCTGAAAATCAAACATATATGAGAAGTATGTGTTTTGATTATCTGACTCTACCATTACTCACAAGCTGTGTGATCTTGTATAAGTTGCTGAACCGCTCTGTGCCTCAGTTTCCTCATCTGTAAAATGAGATTTATAATAACACTTGTCCTATGGGGTTGATGTGAGGATTTAATGAGGAAGTACAGGCAAAGTCCTTAGAACAGTGGCTCGCACATTATTAGCTACTGTCAGAGCAGAAGGCGGTCCCTTAAGGAATCCCCATGTGTTTGCTAGGTGGAGGATGAATTAAGGCTCTAGCTGTGCCCAGATTTGGAGGAGGAGGAGGAGATCTGCCTCTGAGATACAGAGGTGTCTGTGATAGTGAATGGCTGGAAAATGCTACTCAGGTGGGGAGAGGAATCCACAGGTAGAGGTCTCTGAGGAAAAGCCTCTCCCACCTTCTCTGCCCTCCTTGGACTCTGGCGCCCCACTGGGTGTCAGCCTAGAGCTGCCTCTTCATTCCCAGCCCTTCAGATCCAGGGCACATGAGCCTTGACTTGAGTCCCAAGATCATAGAGAACAGGGCAGTGGCAAGAGCAGTGGCCGGGACATTAGGGAAGCAGCTGTCCACCTTGCTCTGCCACTTGCTAGCTGCATGATAGTAGACAAGGGACTCAACTTCCGATGCCTCAGTTTCCCCAGCTGGGCATGAGCTTCCCCTCTGAACAAGGTCACTGCAGATGAGCATTCTGCTCCAATGGTCTCACTGGCTATTGTGCCAGCACACACCGGGCAGGTTCACTGTCCATTCGGGCAGACTGATAAAGGCAGTCCTGGAGCCCTCAGTGGATTTTTCAGGCTTTAATGCTCTCTCAGAGAACTATGTACACAGGCCTGCCGGGCGGGACGCTGGCATGCAAGGAGGCAGGCGTGGGTCAGGCATGGAGGAGCTGGGAGGCAGGTAGACAACCGAGCCTCCCAGCCCCCCAAATCTTTCCGCTCTTATTCTGGCCTTTCTTTTGTGTCCTCTCTTACATGTTGTCCTGTCTTGCCTCTCCTGTAGTTACACCGCTCGTCCTCCCACTGCCGCCAGCTACTGCAGTTTTTATCTTCCTCTGTAGGCTCAGGTGTGTACACTTACACATGCACACCCACCCATATTCCAGGTGTCTGCAATCAGACACATGTGCCCCACACCCACGGGCCTTCTGCATTAACATGATCAGGGCCACAGGTGATAGCCACAGAGGCTAGTGGCGTAAAAGGCTGATTAATTCAATCACCCTACACGGGCCCTGGGCCCCCCGCAGCTCTCACCATCTCCCTCCACTGCTGCTGCCTCCCTCTCTCCAGAATCAACTTCGCCCTCAGCCCACCAAGGTCTCCCAACCCCGTGGATGGACAGCCTCTCTTTCCACCAGCCCCATCACCCAGGGGTTCTCAGCCCCGTCAACATCCCGTGAGGTTTAACTCTTTGCTATGGGGGTGTTGTGCCAGCAAGGCACGGGGCAGGTTCTCTGTGGATCCAGTCAAGTGGGTAAAGGAGAGTCCAGGAGCAGTCGGTGGTTTTTCAGACATTTTTTTAAATATTTATTTATTTATGCATATAAGCTGGAGTGTAGGCCAGAGGTGTGTGGGGGGGCGGGGGTGGTGAGAGGATTCATCAGAGACAGAGTGGGGAGCAGAACAGGCAGATCGACTGAAGTACACTGCTGAGGGGAGCAGCAGGTGAGACAGGAGAGGTCTGCGGCACCATGTGGGAAGCTCCCTGGCTGGGGATTGAACTCGTGCTGCAGTGGCTCTGGATAGCTTCACAGTGCTGCTCTTAACCTGTTGCGCCACCAGTGGAGGCCCGGCTTTTCAGACTTTTAATGAAAGCTACGCCACTTGTAGTGAGGCAACCAGGTCCAGGGGGCCTGGGCAAGTATCTTTACTCTTTGGGCTTTCTCTGGCGTTCTCTTGTGGTCTCTCCACTGCTGCTCTTCTAGCCTCAGCCTCCAGGCTCAGCTGTGCCCACTTATGCACACCTACACCATACTCCAGGTGCCCACCATTAGGCACATGTACGCTGAGCCCACACTCCCAAGTGCCTCTAGCATTCAAGGCTGCAGGTGATAGCCACAGAGGCCAGCGGTGCAAATGCCTGAGCAATCTTCATTTACCCTGCAAGGGACTATTGTGCTCACTGTAGGATGCTCATCAGCACCCCCAACCACCTCCCTGCAGATGCTCTACACCCCAGTGGAGATGTCTCTATGACAGTTCCTGACCCAAAGGAGTGGGTCCTTTGCCCTCTAGGAAAAGAATTCACCAGAAAGCACTAGGTGTAGTTGAACCAGGCAAGGCCTTATCTTGCATGAAGAGCCAGTGTGGAAAGGAGAACATAGCCTGGCCCCTCGAAGGGAGTTGGGAGGAGATTCCCAAAGGGTAAGTCCACGAGGTGAAGTGGAGGACAGCCGTGTCTGGCTTGTTCTGGGCTGGTGCGCCCAGGCTTGCACAGACAAGTTTCCCTCCACATGAATTATCACTGGTCAGAACCTAAAGCTTTTTGCCAGCCTGGCACCTCATGGTCAGCGTTGCGGGCCAAGTGTTTGGCCAAGGCTCGCCAGTCCATGATGGAGTCCACCTGTTTAAAGAGGACGTAGAGTAGCTCATCCTCCAGCTCACAGCTTCTTTTACCCAGGCTGCCTCATCTCTACATTGCCACATGTCCCCCGAGGAGCGCAAAGTCACCCCTGGATGAGAGCCACTGAGTTAACTTCGTGGAACTGTGAAGTGTGTCTGGAAGTAGCCCGCATGCTGCTCCTTGTCCCCTTGCTAGGCTGTCCTGAGCCACCATCCAAAGCTCCGTCTCTGCGGAGGTGCCGGGCCCCGCCACAGCGGAAGGCTGACCCGCGCGCAGAGGGCACACCACTCTCCTGCCGGCTGCTCCCATGGCTCCCACTGCCTTCAGGACAAAGCGCAGACACCTGGGCACACAGAAGGGCTGCTGGCCCGCACCTCCCACCCCAGCCGCAGTGCTGTCTGCTGCCTGCCTCTGAGCCCCGGGCACACAGAGCAGTGCGCCACCCCCCCACCCCACCCCCACCCCCACCCCCACCCCTGTCCAGCAACTGCGGCCTTGCTGTGTGCTCCCCGGACCCTGGC
>PVIJ01008501.1:0-41314 GCA_004024925.1 Scalopus aquaticus
TGTGTGTGTGTGTGTGTGTGTGTGTGTGTGTGCCTCTAAGCCTCATGTTTCAAATTCCATCCTTCCATAGTTATCACAGACATCATTTTATATAACCCACAGAAAATGAGTCATTTTATGATAAAGTAGCATTTTAGAACTTGCCATCTATTACTGGTGTCTGATTTACTTTGGCTGGTTGTGAGAATAAAAACGTTAAAAGA
The DNA here is from genome assembly GCA_004024925.1 of Scalopus aquaticus. Lineage (NCBI taxonomy): Eukaryota > Metazoa > Chordata > Mammalia > Eulipotyphla > Talpidae > Scalopus > Scalopus aquaticus. Next base: position 204 of record PVIJ01008501.1, read on the forward strand.
CAGTTCTACTCAAAGTTAATGAATGCTTGCAAAACCGGTTTTCCAATTTTTTGTTTTAGCTATTAAATCTATCAATATGCACTAAATTTATCAATAAGCATTAAAATGATCATTTTGTCAATTTCAAATCACATTAGGTTTGTAAGTATGTGATGATACATTGTGACAAATTTGGCATCCAGAGAGAAAGCACCAAATGCACAGGCAACAGCTCCCATAAGGTAGGGGCTAAGGCCAGGTCTCACCACTGAACCCTGCACCTGGCACATATATGTTTGTTGGATAAAAGAATGGCTACATGGACAGGGGACAAAATGGAACAGAATGAGCATTTTCTATCCACCCCCCAAAATCAATTTGTACTTGAAACAACCAAAGAGCCTGTTTTGAAGGCTTAATTAAATAGCTAATCTGCTAAATTATATGATCATACTGTTTAACCAACGTGGTCTTTGAAAGCTTCCTTCCTCTAGCAAACTATCATTGCTAAGAACCATCAGAGAAGAGCAAATATCAGCATCCACACTCACCTGCCATGTCGATGGCAAAAGGCCTGTCTGGTCTCCAGCCCGTGTACCAACCAACAACTTTGCCATTTTCTACCAATGGCCGTTCATAGCGTCGCCCGCCAACCAGGCCCACAGGCCAGACAGAGACCTTGCGTGTAGTTCGCATCTGTAATGAGAAAGAGAAGTGGTTAAGTTTCCCTGGGGAAAAGAAAAAATGGGAGGGGGAAATGTGGAGTTCAAGCTGAACTTGTATTGATGTACTGCTACCCAGTCCATTATTGATAGTTGCTCGGTGCCTTTAGGCACTGCACTCCATCATAAATCCAGTCAGTGGCACACTGCTTAAAGGAATAAAAGGGTGTCACTATCGGAACATCACTTACTTGAAACTAAGTTGTGACCAGCTTCAATTCCTCTCAAAATTGAATCTTGTAAACAATGCTCTATATCTCCTGAAGTGAGAAGGTTTAGTTCCCCTTTAAGAAACTATTATTCAATAACACCAAAAAGATCACTCAGAGGAGCCACCGGAGTTGCCTTTCTCCAAATTCACTGCTACAGACACAGAGAAATATTGTCTGGGGGCATTAATAATGGGATACACACACACACACACACACACACACACACACACACACACACACAACGTACACTAGATCCTCCAGGGTGACAAAAAGAAAAATGTACCCTATATTCACCTGCCTTCAAGGGCAACTGGGCCAAACTGGAGAGAAAAATGCCACACACAGCACACATAAACACCTAGTGGAGTTCTCATTAAAGAAAACCCTCAACTAAAAGTTCTTTGCTGGATGTAAGAGGAAAAACATATTCACAAGAAAGCTTACTCATATAAAGTAGAATTTCTGGGGAAAACCACTACCACCTTGTTCAAGGCCACATGTTGAACAGACCATAGTCCATACAGAGAAAAAGGTGCCCCTTTCTTGGGCAGACACACCCATGCTGGAGCCCATTGCTTGGCTGTCCAAGCACAGGCTGATTCCAACTCTACTCACCCTCTCAGCTGCACAGTTTACAGAATTATAATTTTAATATCAATGCTTTACCTTTTATTTGCTACAGAATGGATCATGATCAGTTAATAAATGGTTAAAATAGTAATTATCAATCTAGAAATTATTTTATAAAGTAAGATAAATCATACACTTGGGAAAGATTTTCAAATGTAATTCAAATTAAACGTGAATGTTTTGATTGATTCTAATGCCTTTTCATTTCTATATGGGTTTCAGATTCAGTTTGTCAAAATCAGCAAATACTGTGACTGCACTGACTCTATGTCAATTTGAAGAGAACTGACATCTTTGAAGATAACTGACTAAATCACTAACATGCTGTATCTCTCCATTTATTTAGAACTTTGATTTCTCTCAACAACATTCTGGTGATTTAATTCTTGAATCAATAACATTTAATAACTGTGATCTAGGTCTTTTTATAAGTGGAAAAATAAATGTTTTACTAAAATTTTTATAAAGTTTCCTCTCAACTCACTCCACCTTCAGACTCATGTTCACATACTGCATAAAATGAATGCATCAATTTTTTTTATATGTCAAATATGCCATATAGAAATAGAGATAAATTTAATATACCAGTTTTTCTTAAATTAACAGAATGGACTTATAATTTATAAAATTATAAATTATAATTTATAATAATTTTTATTATTTTTTAATTTTAATAACTAAAAATTGTACTGTATTCTCTCTTTTTCATATTTCCTTAAAATACCTAAGATTGTTTAACACCTAAATTGCTTTTGCCCAGAGCACTAAATTTCCAAACCTGAGACAATCTGGTAAGCAGACCCTATTATGGACTTTGGTATCCTCCAGAGTATGCAGAAGGTTGTATCCTCCTTACAGAAGTTGCCAAAAAATGTTGATTAGTGTGTAAGCACCAGGTAATCATTAAATGCAGGTCACATGTACAAAGCAATGAGCATGCCCCTGTGCTCTATAAGGGACAAGCTCATAATCAAAGAGGAGAAAGGCAGTAAAAGAACGGAGTGCAGAAGTATCTTTAAAATGGTAAAAGATAAATTACCATTAAAGAGAATAATAATAAACCATTTGTGGGACCACTACTAAGGGAACAATCAAGAATGTAGAGAATGTTTTGAGGTAGGCATTTCATTTAAGTTGGGCCATGACAGACATGCAGGAATTTGCCCACAGAATACAGAAAGGCCTAGGGTTCCAGGTAAGGTGAGGAATCACAGAAGCAAAACTTCACATTTCTTTTCAGGTTGCATGCTAGAAAATATAAGTTTTGCTTAGCACAGTACAAATTTCTGAGAGTGGCTTAGAGCTGCCCTTTATGTTTTATTTTTTCAAAGGGTCAGGTATTAAAGTTCATGAAGCAATGACAACTGGAATGCAGGTGATGCGGTAGGATTAGGTTTGCAAGCATGCAAATACAGCAATGCTTTGGAAAGACCCAGATGCCCTTGCCATACATGTACTGCTCTGAGATTCTGGGGAATGCTTTGGTACAGAGATATACAACCACTATATTGTATGGAGTATGCCAGACATTTCAAAGGAAAATAGCACAGCTATTTACAGAACTTCTTCATTTCCCCCCTGGGATCTCTCCTTTGTTCTGTGTCCTTTTCACTCAATCTGTGCTCTTTAAGGATTCCTTGGCAGACACATTCTTTTTTGAGGGAGAAAAATGTAACAATGGCTGTTACTATTAAAAGTAAAAGCACTCCCATATAACTAAAATATTCTCAGTATTGAAAGGCTTTTCTATTTTCTTAACACAATATAGTAGTTACATAACTTCAGGTACCTGGTGTGAGCTCCAACCTAAAATGGAGGAATATTCGGAAAAAAGAGAAAGCAATTCACATATTTTTAAGAGTTACAAGATTATAAGCAGATCTACTCCCCAAACACTCTCTCTGCCTATTTATTTGAAGCTGAGTCGAACTGTCATTTATTCCTCCTGCCACAACCCCCAATTAAATGGACAGTTCATTGCATAGCAATGCTGGCCAGTCGAAAATCACAGGCAGAATAATTTTCATAGACCCAGTGGCTACAAAGGACACAGAGCTCCATTTTGGTGCATCTCCACACTCCTCCCAGCTAAATGCCATTTAAAAGATCCCAAAGCAGGTAGTGATTGTTTAACTTCATCTGGAATGGAGGGAGGCAGACATGCTCCCATGTCTGGTGACCCTTATCAACAACCAGCTCCTGTTTCTTTAGTCAACATTTTTTTTTTGTATAGTTTTAGGCTGTATCCCTTTGGTCCCTCCTTGGGAGATGGCTAATAGCCAGCTCCAAGGGCTAAAACACTTCACAAGATCACATGTAGGTGATCACCGGAATGCCCTTCCAGTAAAGGAGAAAAAGTTAAATGCTTTTAACTTCCTTGAAGACATACCACTAGGTGAAATCTTGTTTTATTTTTTCCAAAAGGAAATGAATATAGTTCTTGATCTTCTGAAATTTAAAATGCTATAGGCAAAAAAGAATGTTATATTCTGTATCTCGCTTTCTAAACTAACAATTTTGGTGCAAAAAAAACACAACCAAACACCATCCCAATCCAGCAGAATCCAATGATCTAAAGCACAAAGGAAAAAGTTGTGCAAATATGATGAAGGGATATAGAAGTGATGACCTGGAACAGGGAGTCCTTTTCAATGTCATTGTCCATACACATCTGATATTTTCCAACACAGAAACTTTATTTAAATGATCCAACACACCTATAAATTTTCTTTGGAACAAGTTCGAAAATTAACATCATGCTTGTTTTCTTTCTTGCACCTCCCCCAATAACCTCACCATTTACTTCCCTCAATTAATAGTTATTTGGATCAAAGTTATCCATTCTGCACAGTGTTATGCACGTAACTTGTGTTGCCCTGGACCATCACTTTTTTTGTCTATTTTGATTTCCATACACTGCCATTTTCACAGCATCAATTTTTGAGATGCATAAGCTAAGAATACTATAGAAAACAGAAATGTTCCTAATAATACCTTCTCAAACCTTCTCTTATGTCCCTTTGTAGAAGACTGAGTCCAACATTTCTACCACACTTCTGCACTTTCTCTAAATATCACATATTTTACGTATATCCAGTGTTGTGAGCAAAACAGACTTGTTCTATGAAATCCTCACCTATGAAGCCAACATTCTGGGGAAGATAAAGCAATGAGCAAAACTAACTACAAATTTAGTTACTTAACTTCTGCGTTGATGAGGACTATAAGGGAAGTAAACGGTGCTGGGAGAGCATGCTGCAGAGAATCTGATCTGATCTGGCAGCTGCTGAGGCTTCCTCAAAGACATCAGTATGAGGTAAAGCACAAGCATGGGTGTCATTAGCACTGTGGATGGGAAGATCAAAAATCTGCCAGAAGAAAAGAACTCATGTGTCATGGGCCCCTGTCCATACTATTCCACTGCATTCCTTAAAAAAAAAAAAAAAAAAAAAAAGACCCACTTTGTTTGGTAGGTGTTGGCAGTCAGATTGCTCACTCTGTAGGGCTCAGAGACAAGCCAAAGGGGAAGTGGAATGATCCATGTGGTTATGTATTCGAGTGGTGACAACATAATGAATTTTGTTTAGCTTAACCAGGGATGGCTATATAAAGATATATTTATAAGTATACGTACATATAACTGGATTAGTACACACACATATTCCTTGCTCTGTCAGCTAACAAGGCCTAGAAGTAATGACATCCAGTATTAAGGAGGTCACCTAGCACCCAGATCTTGGATGCTAGTACCATGCTCTAATAAAAGGAACCAAAGCTACTTGGAGAAGTGTATTTTCTGCACTAGTCCCAGCATCAGTTACAAGTTGATCCTAGGGTACCTCTAGAGCCACAAAGTAAGGAATCGCCTATAAAAAAAAACCCAAAAAACAGCACATTGTTGGGGGCATGGAAAAGGCAGACAAGAATCAACCCAAAGAGCTCTAAATAGTCAAAGCTGGATCAATTTGTGCAAAGAAATAGTCATGCTGGATTACAAACCAAGAAATAGATACTAATACAACCCAATATATATATAAAAGATTGAACAAACAAATAAATGGTGAATAGACAAATCTCCCATGCAGAAGTCCAAGGAGTTTATGTAGATAACCACCCCCACCAAAGGAGACAGCGCTCCTTTGGACACGGTTGCACAGAGTAATTTCCTCCACAGAGAACAGTATAAATGAAGTGGAGTAACTTATAGTGAGGAACTTGATGGGTCCTATCTCAACTAAATGGTCAAGATTAACATTACCATTAACAGTGACAAATCACATCAGTATGTACCCATGATATGTTTCAAGAATGGCATTCTACATCTGTCGTCTTTAACACCATTCTCTAAAGAAATGAACCGGGCTTCTTGGAGAAACTACTGAGTCCAGAACTGGGATGAGAAATATACAAAGATGAGCCTGAGAAACTTTTAATGCCAGAAATAAAAGTATATAAAAATAACAACGGACCAAAACACTCAAACAAACCCATATAGATGGGCATATGTCAAGAGTTCCCCATGGCCAGAGTTGGAGCAATTTGAGCTATAAAATAATGCTTACAGACTGTACCTTGACATGATGTTATAAGATGGCACTTTACCACTGTGGTCTCGTTCTCCAAAACCTATAACCACAATCTAATGAGAAAAACATAGAACATATTCCAATAGAGGGCATGCTACAACTACCTGACCAGCACACCTCAAAACTGTCAAGGTCAACAATAACAAGGAAAATCTGAAACACTCACAGCCACAAAGAACCTAAGAGACATAACAATTATATATGTATATAAAATGGGCTCCTGGGACGGAAAAAAAAGACTAGGTAAAAATTAAGGAAATCTGACTAAAGTATGGACTTTAGTTACTGTTGGTTCATTAATTGTAACATATGTTCCATACCAAAGTAAAATGTTATTAATAGAGGGAATTAGGGGCCTCCCTGGTGGCGCAAGGGGTTAAGTCTCAGCACTTATGAAGCTAACAGCAGACACTGCAGCACTAGTTTGATCCCAGTCAGGGAGCTAACTCATATGGCACAGCAGATCTCTCCTGTCTCGCCCACTGCTCTCCTCAGCAGTGTATTTCAGCCAATCTGCCTATTCTGCTCCCCACTCTGTCTCTGATGATTCTGCTCTCACCTCCACACACACCCCCCTTCCCATACCTCTGGCCTACACCCCAGCTCTTGTATGCATAAATAAATCTTTAAAAAAAAATAGAGGGAACTAGGTATGGATTATGTGGGACCTTCCTAGTATCTTTTTGATTTTTCTATAAATCTAAAACTGTTCTAAAATAAAGTCTATTATAAAAAAATATTCACTTTGAAAGTACCCTAATTATGTTACTTGGTTGAAGGCATACGAATTTGTGAATCCTGGTATGGACTGTTTGGGAGGAGCTAATTGACACTGTCACTATAAAGTCACAGTAATCAAGATAATGTGTTATTAGCATAAAGATAGATATTCAGATGAATGGAAGAGATTAGAGAGTTCAGAAGTAGTTTGTCCTCCAGACAGAGGGTTGATATTTAAACTAAGATTCCAAGGCAATTCAGTAAGAGAGAAAGGATAGTCCTTTGACAAATAGTTCTGGAACAAATGGACATCGACACTTATAAAAGAAAAATTTGATGCCCACATCTGACAATATTCCTAAGTATTAACTTAAAATGGAATCACAGACATAAACTTTTAGACAACAACTAAAAGTTATCAAACTTGAAAAAAAACAGAGGTGAAATCTTTTAAGGCAGGTAGAGATTTCTTAGCTACTAAAACTATGAATGCCCCCCAAATTCACAAATTGGACATAGCAAAATTAAAGTTTTCAACTCTCCAAAAAGGTACTGTTAAAAAAAAATCAAATCACAGACTGGGAGAAAATATCCCAATACATGTATCTGACAAAAGATTTGTATTCAAAATGCATAGAATTATTTTGTAGCTCAATTTTTAAAAAGTTTAAGACATGGAGAGCATTAACCACTGTGAACAATTAAAAAATGGACCCCAAATTTGGACATTTTGTCAAAGAAAAATGAATTACCAATTAATATATGAAAAGATGTTCTATATAATCCCTTGTTAAGAAAGCTAAAGCCACAATAAGATACCACTACACACCTACTTAGAATGGCTAAAATTAACATATTAAATACCAAGTGCTGATGAAGATTTAGAGTAACTGAGTCTCCCATACATTTTTGGTGGGAGGTACAATCACTTCGAAAAACAATTTGGCAACTCCTTATAAAGTAAATGATACACACTTAATATATAACCCAGTAATTGCTTTTGTAGTTATTTACCCAAGAGAAATGAAAGCATATATCCCTACAAAAATTTGTATCTGAATGCTCAGACAGCTTTTATTCATAATAGCTCTAAGCGGGATACTGCCCAAATGTAATTATAAAAAGATAAACCAATTGTGGTATATCTATACAATGGATTACTACTTAACAATAAATAGCAATGAACTATTGATATTCAATAGAAGGGAAAGAATCTCAAAATCATAATGTTGCATGGAAGAAACCAGACAAATGCTACATATTGTATAATTCCACTTACATAAAATTCAAGAACAGGCAAACTAATCTATAGAGATACAGAGCATCATTAAGTGGTAACAACTGACAGCAAGTTTGATAAAGTGCAATCTTTTGCCTAAAGTAAGTACATTTTATTATAGGCAAATTATATCTCAATGAAGTTCATTTAAAGTAAATTAGAAGGTCTCAATATGAACTCACAATTAAAGGGCCCAGAAACATTATCACCCCCCTAGCAATAAAAATAACTAACATCCAGATCAGCTAGTGAATATCATTCTCCACTAAAAGGATTTAGTATTTCCTGGAGAAGTGGCTGATTCCAGGTATGGCATGCGGAAAGAGAAAGATTATTCTGCAATATTTTATTCCAAACAAACAAAAAGATGCTCAACATAAACAAAGACAGGTGCAACAAAGAAGAAGGGCAGGAATGGGATAGTTAGATCAGGTAGAAGGGGTCAATTGTATAGTGGGGGATAGAGTTGGACTTTTGGTGGTGAACTTGTATGTAGAGATGTTAATTCTTGATGATGCACATCTGAGTTATATAGTGTTACCATGTAATATTACTTCAATTAAAAAAACACTGTTCAGCATGGAAAAATAGGGGGAAAATCTATAATGCCATTGATGTACATTTAAAATATTACACATGAAACACTATACATTTCACAAAGACACAAGAATCAAATATCATAGAGCTTGCACATTAAATAGATGCCTGAAGGAAAGGATGAAGGAAGTAAATATAATGAGGGAACTCACATAGGGTGACGTTGATACCATCAATTCTACTCCTATACCTAAAGTCTCAGAGAAAAAGAAAAACTCCACACTCTTCTGGTTCTAAATATATTCAGAATGTGTGACAAGTGATTAAAAGAGAAAGAGGAAGAGTATAAACACTATGTTTATAGGAGTAAGCACTCCCAGAAAATAAACAGAAAGAAGTTGAGAAAAATTTTCCTAGAGTAAGCCTTAATGAAAAGTTAATTTACAAAGTTATCAGGACCATATATTACTTTCATCAAAAGCAAAATACATAGGTAGAACTTAAAAGAAAACCTAATTCAGAAAGTCCAATTTACAAAAACAAAAAAGGAATATTTAGTCAGTATAAGAGTCCCACAAAGTTTATTTAAATAAGGCTTACAGATTAACTCCCTAGCTTGGGAGAATAGTGCAAAAGCAAAATGGATAAAGAAACAACTACATGCTATACAGAAGACACACTTTATAAGACCAGAGATGGAATTTTTTTAAAAAAGGATAAGCATGCAAAGAATAAGCATATGACAGCTATTGTGGCTCTCAAGACAAAGATCACCACAAATAACAGGGGACATTTCATAGTCATAAAAGTAAATAATAAAAAATCTAAATGTGTGTGCAGCAAATAACATACCTTTAAAATACAAGCAGCAAAAAGAATAAATCTAAAAGAAGAATAATTCATAATCAGAATTTTAACACAGCTCTCTGTATTTGATACAGCAACACACTAATTATTAGTAGGGGTAGAGAGGATTGTAGTAGCACTCAATTAATGGACTCTATATAGAATTCTATACTCAACAACTGCAGATAAACATTCTTTTAGCCACACAAGAAACATGCACCAAAACCCACCATAATGTGGGATATAAAGCAAGTCTCAATTGAAATAACTAAGTAAAACTGTATCTATTCAGATCAGAGAATTAAAAAACTAGAAAGCAGAACCAAACATAATTTTTAGATTTCTAAGTCATTAGAAATTAAGAAATAAGCTTTAAATTATTTAATAAGATTATATAAAAACATGAAAAGTAAGTCAATAGAAATCAGGAAATATTTTGAAGTGAACAATATGAAAACAAAGCATCAGAATTTGTAGATGTCACTAAACAGTGCTTAGAATGAAGTACACAGTCGAAGCACACACAAGAGGAAAGAGAAAAATTAGATACCAACATTTTCATCTGAATATACTAACAAAATTAAGGAAAAATAAAAGCAAAATAAGGAAATAAAGGAACAAACAAAAACATTTAATGAACTAGAGACCGACAACTGAGGGGAAAAAAAAAGGCAGACTGGATCTGTGAGCCTTACTCTTGGCATTTGATCTCAGTTCCATCACTTAGCTGTAGACAGTTAATAAAGCTCTGTATGCCTGTTTGCACATCTGTGAATGAGTTGTTTTGATGAGTAAATGAATTAAAAGCTGTAAAACATTTATTATTCTGGCTCACAATTAAGTGCTGTATCATTTTCTATTGTCATTATCACCACCACCCACATCAGGACATATTAGAGATTTCCCACCCTTGGGTTACACATAAGGACCTGTTTCCACAGAAACCCTTTATGAAGATGTTTAAGAAGCAAGAGACACTTATTTTTCTAGGAAAAACGGCACCAAGTGAATTCTACTATCCCAGACCTGAAATAAGGCATGCCCTTCCTTCTCTGTTTCAGCATTTAGAATTTTAATCTAAAGTATGTTTCTTAGATATGAAAATGAACAAGAATCAAATAATTTCATTTCAAATCATGCCTAGAAACAGTTCATCAGCTGCCATTGTTCTATGAAATACAACTCATAAAACACTGAATTATTTTGTGTGTGTCCTCGTGATACGTACAATTTTTTACATGCAATATTTTAAATGTATATAAATAGCACTGTGGAATAGACTTTCCCTCTACTTTTCTATGGTGCACTATATTTTCAAGATCTATTTATCCTGCTCTGTGTTCCCTCAGTCCTGAATCTCTCAGTTTTATTGGTATTCTGTAAAGATATTTATTAGATATGGGGCAGAGATAAAAACTAACTCATTTAAACCTAATACAGCACATAAAAGAATAAAATAATGAAGAATAAACTTAACCAAGGAAGCAAAATATTTCTACACTGAAAACTATAAAGCATAGCTGAAAGAAAATACAGAAAATGAAATAACATTCATGTCCATGGTTGAATGATTTAAAATGTTAAAAAGGCAATATTACCCAAAGTGATCTGCAGATATGATGCAATTCCTATGAAAATCCTGATGATGTGTTTTGCAGAAATGGAAAAATCCATCCCAAAATCCATATAGATGCCCAAGGAATCCCAAAGAGTCAGAACAAGCTTGGGGAAAAAAACATAGTTGAAAGACCCACAATTCATGATTTGAAAACTTACTACAAAAAGCACTAGTAATCAAGTGTGATGCTGGCATAAAGACAGACATATCCACTGATGAAATAGAGCCCAGAAACAAACCCTCATATACACAGTCAGGTAATTTTTGGTAAGGGTCCCAAGATGATTAGATAGGGAAAGGAGAGTTTTTTCAACAAATAGTCATGAGAAAAATTGGCATCCACATGCAAAAGAATGAAGCTTAGCCCTTATCAAATGTTATGAATGAAAATTACTTCAAAATGGATCAAGATCAATTCCCTAAAAAAGGAATTAAAATGATGCAACTATTAGAAGAAAACACAGAGGGTAAGATTTATTACATTGAATCTGGCAATTGCCTAATTGCTATGACACCAAAACAACAGGTAATAAAAGAAAAAAGATAAGTTGAACTTCATCAAAATTTAACTTTAGGGCATTAAGCACACTTTCATCAGGATAAAAAGGCAACCTATTCAGAATGAGAGAACATATTTGCAAATCACACAGCTGATACAACATTATGATTCAGAATACATAAATAACTCCTAAAACTACAAAAAAAAAATGTTTTTTTAGTGGGCAAAGGGGGTATCACCAAGATGGCAACAGAGGACACTTTGCTTCACTCACAAGAATAGCAACTGAAAATCAAGGAATGGGACAACTATGAAAAATTACAAAGCACAATGGCAAGGCTAAAGCATCTCTGCTGTTCAAAGCCCAACACAGTATATTAGAAGGGACACCAAGGAGATCCACACATCGGGGTGACACAGGTGGTGGTGAAACAAGAAGGCAGTAGTACAGGGGATGCAGAGGACAGTGATGGCAGCCCAAACAAAGTCCCTAGGGAGGGAGAGCAAAGTCAGTGGGTGTGGAGGCCTTTCCACTGCTTCAAGTGAAGTTCAAAGCTGAGGAACTAAGACGTTCTGCACAGACTGGGACCTCAGAAGGGAGGACAAGAGAACATGTTCTAGACTACACTTGCCCTCTCTTACCTCTTGGGATCTGCACTGGTGCTGTGAAGTGTATTTACAGTGAAGAGATTGCCAAGTCACAAATTTGGAACCCAAAGAAGAGTGACAATGGTGGGACCATGCACAAGAACCAGGGCTGGTCCCAGCACCTCCATAATGGCAGTTGGTTCCTCTGTGTCACTGTCCAAGCCTGCTGACATAGCAGCAGTCCCTCTCTCATCCCACCCACCCCCCTTTCTGGCACCAGTAGTAAGAGGGGAGGTCGGGAGGCAGAGAGGGGGAGAGAGAGAGAGAGAGAAAGCAAGCTAGTGACAATTTTACCTGATAGAAAAGTAAAGGCAAACAACTTAGTTCCCAGCTACTTATCCAGACTTTAAACAAAAGCCAGGGATAATTTAAAGAGTGGTAAAATAGCCTAATGGGCAGGCGGAAAATATAACACCAGCTCATTATCTGAGTAATATGACATAACTGAGAGAGGAAAAACAACTCTCCAGAAACCAAACTCAAAGGCATGGATGATTATATCCTCTTAGTAAAGACAGAATATCTAGCATGAAGAAACTCAGAGAGAAAAAAGAGAACTCAGAAAAGAAACTCAATGAGCTGAGAAATAAAATTAATGAACAAAGATTAGAAATTGGTGGGCCTCCCTGGTGGCACAGAGGGTTACGTATCAGCACTATGAAGCTATCAGCAGACACTGCAGCACGAGTTTGATTCCAGCCAGGGAGCTAACCCATATGGCTCAGCAGATCTCTACTGTCTCGTCCACTGCTCCCCTCAGCAGTGTATTTCAGCCAATCTGCCTGTTCTGCTCCCTACTCTGTCTCTGGTGATTCTGCTCTCCCCCCACCGCCATAACTCTGGTCTACACCCCAGAGAAATTGGGGCCTCCCTGGTGGCACAAGGGATTAAGTCTCAGCGCTATGAAGCTATCTGCAGCATGAGTTTGCTCCCTGGCCAGGGAGCTTCCCACAAGGCGCAGCAGACCTCTCCTGCCTTGCCTGCTGCTCCGCTCAGCAGTGACTTTCAGTCAATCCACCTGTTCTGCTCCCCACTCTATCTCTGGTCAATGCTCTCATCCTCCACACTTCGGGCCTATACCCCAGCTCTTGTATGCATAAATAAATCTTTTAAAAATAAGAACAGAAATTGAAGTCTTAAGTAAGAAACTAACAGAAGTTCAGGATTTGAAAAATTCAATAAAAAAAGATCAAGAACCCCACAGAGAAAAACAGCCATAGAAAGTTATGGGAACAGATTTAACAGAGTGGAAGTCAGTAAAATTGAAGATAGAAAATTAGGAATGACCCAGGTGGGTAAAGAGAAATAAGTTATTATTTTTTAAATAAAAAAAATAACACTATAAGCTATCCAACTCCATTAGGAAATAACAGAAGGATTATGGGCATCCCATTAGGTAAAAAGAGAGAGAAGGGAACAGAAAAGTGTATTTAAAGAAATAACCAAACATCCCAAACCTGAAAGGAACTGTATATACAAGTCTATGAAGTTAACTGAATACCTTGTGATTTTTAAATGCTAGAAAAATCTATGCAAATACACATATTTGTGAAACTATCAATAGTCCAAGTTAAAGAAAAAAATATTAAAAGTGACTGGGATAAAAGATAGGTACCTTATAATGGTAATCCCATGGGTTATTATCAGACTTCACAGCAGAAAAGTTATAGGGCAGGAGAGAGTGGAACGACAAATACAAAATACTCAAACATAAAAACTGCCAGCCAAGAATTCTCTATTCTACAAAACTCTCTTTCAGAGATAAGATTTTCCCAGACCAAAAATACCTGAAGGAGTTTGATACTACTACATCTCCAGAAGAAGAAATGTTGAATGGAGCTCTTTCATTTAAATTTAAAAATAAGGTCACAAAAATTGAAAAAAAGCAATAAATAGAACCAGAAAACAATATGTAAAATGGCAGTAGCATGTCCTTTATATCAACGAGTACTCTAAACGTAAATGGTCTGAACTCACCAATCTAAAGGCACAGAGTAGCTGGTGGGGGGGGGGCGGGGATAGAAAAACAAAATTTACTCTATGTTGCCTACAAGAGACTAAGTTATAAAGACTAACAGACTTAAAATGAAAGGATGGAAAATGGAACTTCAAGCCAATGGAAAATTTTAGCAGTCAGGAATTGCTATACTTATATCAGATAAACAGACTTCCAGCCAAAAATATCACACTAGACCACGATAGGCATTATATAATGATAAAGGGATCAAAACAACAAAAAGACATAACACTTGCTGATACATATGCTCCCAATAAAGGGGTACCACAATAAGCAAAGTAACTATAAACAGACTTAAAGGGAGATAATGTCAGCAAAACAATCACCTTAATACTACTCACAGCAAGGACAAAACATCTAGATGTAATAAGGAACAGAGACTAGGCGTTTACTTTTAAATATCACTGGATTTACAACTGGAAACCCAAAGAGAACACCTACATTTTAATCTACAGGACAATCAAATGATTTTTCAGAGGAAACCCTACATCGCTATAAAAATGCAAGCTACTGCCCACAGAAGCCACAAGCATAGTCAACCCAACCTCTCAACATTTAGTATTTTTAATCCTAAAACAAATGGGAAAGCAAGACCAGAGAAGGTTAAAAAAAATCATAAAAGCTGCCTTTTAGATATGCACAGCAGGAATACAAAATAGGAAAATAGCTAAAAGTAATCATTTAAAACAGAAAAACAACTAACAGCTGGGGCACATGTCCCCAACCCAGGCTCTGGTGACAGTGGGGTTACAGAGCTTTTCTGCAAAGTGGGCTGGAGCTTCCCTGACAGGAAAAGACGTCTCAAGGATATCTCTAGTACTTTTGCCAGTGTGAGCAGATGTAGCTCAGAAACTTTTCAAAGTTACAAAAATATCCCCAAACTGTCATCTGACCTTTAAAAATGACATTTTAATCTTGAAGTGCCAAGTTTATTTAGATGATAAGCAACAAGTCCACATATGGACCATACTTAAGTTCTCATTCCCATAGGCTGACAGCAGTATCTTACAGCCACCAAGACGTCAGCACCAGCAAAGCATGGTAACTAGGTGGCTTTGTGACAATTGCTTTCTGGAGCCTCTCCACATCTCCTGTGGCCACCAATTTCTGAAAAAAGCAGGTGTCCAAATGCAGAGAGAAGTCAACCTTTTTTCTCACTCCACCTCAATTAAGTCTCACAATAATCACATATACTTGTAGTAGGTCATGTGTAGAAGTTGAATAGTGGGGCTTTTCCTTACTTGTAAAACAGAAATCATAGTTCCTACCTCAGATTCATAGAATTAAAACAGCAGATATGCACATATCTAAACATATCTATCTAAACATTTAGGATGGAGCTGAGCATGCAGTAAACAGTCAGAAAAGGTTGGTCATTTTCCCTGAGGCCTTGAGGGGTGAGCAGTTTTCAAATTAAGGGTGCATGGTTCATGAATGTATACAGATTCTCCAGGGAATAAGTGAGCAACAACGGCTTAAAGGGAATAAATTCCCAGAAGCTCAGTAATCCAACATATGCTTCCTATTGACCTCTTGGATAGAGTGGAAGGTTCTACCTTTTCTCTGCCGCTCTTGCATCTGTCTTTCTCCCAGTACTTCCTCTCCTACCCCGTCGTGGAGACCCGACAGGACCATTTTAACAGGTCGCTCTTACCAGTGAGAAGGACATCAGGAAGAGCCTAATAGGGCTGGTCCCTACATCAGAGCCTCTTGGTACCCCAAGTCCTCAGGTGAGGGAGGCTGCAGGAGTCCCATCACCCACCCAACTACCTCATGGGCCTAGAAGGTGAGCCGATCCTCCCACACCCACAGCTGCAGTTCATCCTGTGCCCTTTTGTGCTCCCCACCCCCCTCTGTATCTACCCTTCCTGGGAAGACTATCTCTTACTCAGCCCTACCACAGTCCCCAGCGGACCAGACTAAAACAACAATTACTAGTTCACTGGGAGCCATCAGAGTCCTGAGAAGCAATTCTCCCACCATCTGTTTGTGTGTTTGTTGGTCAGATGGTTGTCTGTTCATTGGTTCCCTCTCTATATTTCTGTTTTCTGATTCTTCTATTTTTCTTCTTTCTCCCCTTCAACATTATCATCACTGTTTTCTCTTCTCCTGCTACATTCCCACCTCCTTCTCTTTCTTCTTCCTCCTATGTAGCCCCTTCTTTCTTCTCTCACCTTTGTTCCTTCTACATCGCTATCATCCTCTTTCCTCTCATCCCTTCTTTCTCTCCTTCCTTTCTTTTGATCCCAGTATTCTTCTGAGACACACGTAGAGGAACTTAGCAGCTCAACAGAGAAATACATCCCACCCAGCCTGCAGGCATCTCCAGTGGATTTAGCCTCAGTGTGTGTCTGGAGGTGCAATTCTCCACATGAGACTCTCAACTATCACAGGCTGAGACACTGGATCCCATCCTACATAGTGGGGGCCGGAAAAACAGGGGCTCCTGGTGCAAATCACAGCTCAGAATAACACCTACCAGAAGAGTGACTGGACAGGTATTCAGACACAGCAGCTCAGACACTAGGCAGACACATCCACACCTCAGCAAGAGAAATCAGAAGCCATACCCACCAGCATTAGAGGTACAGGCACATTACGAACCGAGCAAAGCTGAAGGCTAACGATGGAAAGAAGAAAATTACAAATGATCAAGCAGGCCCTTCTGGGAACAATACACCACAGAAGGAAAGTCAACCTCCAGAACCTGATAAACTCAGAAATAAACCCACATATTTATGAACAACTAATCTTTGCCAAAGGTGCAAAGACTGTGCAATGGAACAGGGACAGTTTGTTCAATAAATGGTGCTGGGAAAACTGGACTGCTACATGCCAAAAAATGAAGCTAGACTACTACCTCGCACCATGCACAAAAACCAATTTAAATGGATAAAAGACTTGGACATAAGACCTGAAACTGTAAAATATATAGAAGAAAATTCAGGCAAAACACTACATGACATACATCTCAGTAACATCTTTAAAGACACATCCCCCAAAGTAAAGAAAGTGAAGGGAAAAAATAGCTGGGACTACATCAAATTAAAAAGCTTCTGTACAGCAAAAGAGACATTAACCCAAGCAAACAGACGCACTACTGATTGGGAAAAATTTTTTGCACACAATACTACTAGTAAGTAGTATTACTGATCACAAAGACCTACAAAGAGTTGACGCGACTCATCAAGAACAAAGTAAACAATCCTGTCAAAAAAATGGGCAGAAGAGCTAAAAAAAGGAAATGGTTCTACCTTTTCTCTGCCACTCTTGCAACTGTCATATACGAACAGGTATATGAAAAAATGTTCAACATCACTTGTAATCAGGGAAATGACAATCAAACCCACAATGAGATACCACCTTACACCAGTGAGAATGGCACATATTAAAAAAACAGGCAACAACAAATGTTGCCGAGGATGTGGAGAAAATGGAACTCTCCTACACTGCTGGTGGGAATGCAAACTGGTCCAACCACTGTGGAAAGCTGAGTGGAGATTTCTTAGACTACTAAAAATGGAGCTACCATATAACCCAGCAATTCCACTTCTAAGGATCTACCCAAGGGACACAAAAACATTAATTCAAAAGGACACCTGCACCACTATGTTTACTGCAGCACTATTTACAATAGGTATAATATGGAAATAACCAAAATGCTCCAAAATAGATGGATGGATCAAGAATATGTGGTATACATACACAATGGAATAATATTCAGCAATCAAAAAAGAAAACTCATGCCATTCTCAGCAACATGGATGGAGCTAGAAGGGATTATGCTCAGTGAAATAAGCCAGAAGGAAAAAGAAAAATATCTGGTGGTTTCACTAATAGGAGGAATGTAGGGGAACCAAATAAGGGATCAGGAAAAAAAATAATGATAATAAATTTAAAAAAATTAACAGGCAACTATTAATCAGAGACACTGCAGGGGAGGGGGAAGGAAGAACACAAGAACTATGGGGATGGTGCACGGGTGAATTGGTGGTGGGAATTTTATGGGGACTACAATGAGAGGAGAAAGCATTCATTGTACAAAAAGGAAGAATGATGTAAAATATGTATAAAATAAAAAAAGTTAAAATAGTTTTTGCCGAGAGATCATGTGATTTTTGGATCAGAGTTTGAGAGTTCACAAAAAATTGAATAACACAACTCTAAGAAAATGCCTTCATTTTACCTACTACTTTATGTAAAAAAGATTGACTTAATGGCACCATAAATTATGCTAAGCATATTTCTTTTTAGCAATCAGTTATATTCAAAGAATACAGAGTATATATCCACAACAAAACTTTCCATTCATGCCATTAATAAATTTCCATTAAATGTAGCTTTTATACTTAAAAATTAGTTATCCAACTTTTTAACATTTATGTTGCTTTGATTACATGTTTACTGCTACTAATTGTAACTCAGGTCTAAAAAATTTTTAGGGCAGAGTTTTACAGCCACAAGGAATTTTGAAAAATTTAAATTCCATCTATATCTTCTGTTACTGCAGACATATATTACAGGAGGATTGATACATGATCTTGAACCTATGTTAGGACAATATTCTGAGAAAGAATGCAAATAGAAATAGAAACACAGTTGTAAAGAAAGATGAAACAGTGGTATTTGAGACAAAATGGATGGACTTCCATTTTGGGCAAAAATCAATCAAAATTTGAAGGATGGATTTCAGATGGTTTCACTCATCTGTGGAATATAAGTACCTAAAAAAATAATTATACATAAACAATAGGAGGAATAAAACTTACACTTGATTCAAAGAAGACAATGGTTACCAAAGGGAACAGGGGAGAAAATAAGAGAGAGAGGTCAATGGGGTATGAGCATGGATGGTTTGGTGGAGGGAAAAGAATTACAGAAAACAAAAACAAAAAATAACAAAACTTATCTAAAAAATAAATAGAATTCTATTCCTTTTTTTAAAAAAAAAAGATTTATTTATTTATGCATACAAGCTGGGATACAGGCCAGAGGCGTGGGGCAGTGAGAGGGTTCACCAGAGACAGAGTGGGGAGCAGAACAGGCAGATCGACGGAAATACACTGCTGAGGGGAGCAGCGGGCAAGGCAGGAGAGGTCTGCCGCACCATGTGGGATTCTCCTCGCATGGCGCGCTGCCCACAGCTCCACAGCGCAGCTCTCAACCGCTGCGCTACCAGGGAGGCCCTCTATTCCCGTTTTTAAAGAATGATGTCCATGTATAATTCTAGCAGAACTTATTTACTGCAAACTACAAAATGCTGATAAGAGAAATAAAAACTCTAAATAAATAGAAAGACAAACTGTGTTCATGGAATATAAGATTTAACACAGTATATCAATTCTCTCAAAAAAATATATGAAATTTACAAATGTATCGATAAATATTTATTAGATGAATGATGTTAAAATATTTGAAATATCCAGTGGATATATTTATAAATGTTAATATTTATAGCACATTTATGATCCACGCTGCAACTATTTTAAATGACTGGTAGTTAAGACATCAATTTGAAAATATCCTAAAGAGTAAATTTACTATTTTAGGAGTTATGTGAACAGAGAATGCTCAGGACCACTGTACCAGATCCCCCTGCATATGGCCATGATTCTTGCCAGGGAATGATCTAGAAGGCACAGGGTCAGAAGAAAGAACAGGGAAAACACCCACTGCATTCACAGGCAAGGAGGCAACCAGGGTACTCTATATCTATATATAGCTATATCTTCCCAATCCAGGCAGAAAATAAACTGCAAAATGTTTTTATTTATAAAAATGCAAACACTGTTTGAAAAAAGAGAAAGAAGCTCGGGTAGACTTCCCCAAAACTGCCAATCTGTTGAAGAGCATCTCAGTGTCCTAATTAAGCCTGGAATCCTCCCTGGTGGCTGAGGGGTTAAGTCTAAGTCTAATTTAGCCTGGAGGAGACTGGGCACAGATGAAGCTATGGAATCAGGCTCTCTTCTGCTTCTTCAAATCAGTGCTAGGAAGAGGAATATCAGTAAACTTCCCATCCCTAGCAAATGATCTTAAATGATCTTAAAAATCAAACTGTTTCTAATTGCGTGCTTTAAAATTGATTCACTTCATTCCTCCCTATAAAGCTGGCTTCTCCTTTGCAACATGGGATCTCCTTGATTCATTCATTATGCCAGAAATAGCCTATAGGAGAGCATGCCCTAGGTCTATGACAAGTGCTGGCACTACAACAGTAACTTAAATCATACCCAGGCCCCGCAGGAAGTTTAGTACACTTCTCTATGCTACATACAAGTCAATTTCCCAGCTTTCATATGTTCATTAATTAGTCTCAAACCTCTTAACTCACAGGAGAATGCCCTTTCACTCCTCTCAACCTCAAATATTCATGAGATGTTTTCTAATCTCTCACACCTCACGTCCTCCCAAGATGCTTTGTAGACAAGCCCTATTTAGCTCTAGTCTCTCTAATCACTGTAGTAACACCCAATGGTATAATTAAGACACCCACTTTATGCAGTTCCACTTGGGTACAGAATAATTTGGGAAAGTCAAACACCTCTACCTCCTACCCTCTCTAGGCCGCTGGAAATAGAGTCTGGATTTCAGGAACACAGAATTTAGAAGCATCTAACAAACTGAGACAGTACAGCCATCTGGTATACCCCTCAACTAGGTAGTAACCCACAGCGGAGAGAACAAAGGAAAAAACTAATATAACTTGCCTATATATATGATTAGAGCAGTCATATGAGGCAGGCAAGCCATGCGAACGTCATGCAACTAGGAGTAGTAAAGCTATATATGAACATGCCAATATTCAACTCCTAAACTCCTATCTGAGCTTCCCACCAGCCTTCAGCCTTTCACCTGCCTAAAGTGGTCTAACACTCAGTAAGTTCACAGCTATCTTGACACCTCTCCCCTCTCCCTTAATGGGCACTGCTAGGGCACCTCCAGTAAGGGTCACATTTCTCTTTAAGGTACTACTTAAATGATTTAATGTAATCCTTGATACATAACATGGACTTTAAAATTGTTATCTGACTGACAATCTCTATATGAAGCATATTTTATAATAGAGTCCCTTAGCTTTCAGGTTTTCTATAATGCATTCATTAGCAAGTATCTAATGACAATTTACTACATGCTAGCCACTGCTATGGACACTACAGATATAAAAGTGAACAAAAGAAAACCCCTACCTTTATGGAGTTTTTATTTCATGTAAGAAATAGTGAGTTGAAATAAATTATACTAGATTACATAAAGTGATATCAGAACCCAACAAAATAGTTTACATTACCACTTCCTTGGTACAACTATATGATAAAGACTTATCTTTAGTTTTCTAGTTTTCTAATTTACCACCTGCCTTATTCAAGTACTATTCAAAAGTTAAAAGTGAAGATTTGCCTGAGTGATCTCAATACCAGATTTTAAAAAATGAAAGCATGCTATGTATACATTTTTTTTAAAGATTTATTTATTTATGCATACAAGCTGAGGTACAGGGCAGAGGCGTGGGGTGATGAGAGGGTTCACCAGAGACAGAGTGGGGAGCTGAACAGGCAGATGGACGGAAATACACTGCTGAGGGGAGCAGTGGACGAGGCAGGAGAGGTCTGCCGGGCCACGTGGGAATCTCCCCAGCCAGGCTTCAAACTCGAGTCACTGCTGCTGACAGCTCCACAGCGCAGTGCTAAATTGCTGCGCCACTAGGGAGGCCCTATGTATACATTTTTTTTAAATTCAGAGATTTACATTAGCATAAGGCAACATCTGAGAAGAAAAATCTAATGAAAAGCTTCTGTACAGCAAAAGAGATAATAACCAAAACAAACAGACACCCTACTAATTGGGAGAAGATCTTTGCACACAACACAACCGATAAAGGACTGATAACAAAAATCTACAAAGAGCTCACACAACTCAACAAAATCAAAGTCAACAATCCAGCCAAAAAATGGGCAGAAGAGCTAAAAAGACACTTCTCCAAATAAGAAAAGCAAATGGCCAACAGGTATATGAAAAAAATGTTCAACATCACTTATAATCAGGGAAATGCAAATCAAAACCACAATGAGATACCACCTTACACCAGTGAGAATGGCGCACATTAAAAAAAAAAAAACAGGCAACAACAAATTGTTGGCGAGGATGTGGAGAAAAAGGAACTCTCCTACACTGCTGGTGGGAATGCAAACTGATCCAACCACTATGGAAAGCTGTGTGGCGTTTCCTCAAATTGCTAGAAATGGAGTTTCCATATGATCCGGCAATACCACTTCTGGGAATCTACCCAAAGGACACAAAAACACTAATCCAAAAGGATACATGCACCCATATGTTTATTGCAGCACTGTTTACAATAGTGAAGGTATGGAAACAACCCAGATGCCCAAAAATGGATGACTGGATCAAGAAGATGTGGTACATATACACAATGGAATACTATTCAGCATTCAAAAAAGATTAACACATGTAATTTGCAGCAACATGGATGGAACTAGAAGGGATCATGACCAGTGAAATAAGCCAGAAAGAAAGAGGAAAATGCCAAATGGTTTCACTTATAACAGGAATATAGGGGAGCCAAATACGAATGCGACATTCAACCGGGGAGAAGGGGAGGGTAAGGGCTGAAGAGGGGGAAGAAAGGAGCACAAGGGACTATGGTGATGGCGTCACGGGTGAACAGGTGATGGGTAACCTATGGGGAACACACAATAATGTAAAAGATATGAATAACAAAAGTAAATAAATATTAAAAAAAAGAAAAATCTAATGGACATGTCTTCCATGTCACTTCTAAATACGAAGGATTTGAAGACTTCTTTATAAAGCAGGTTTGGAGAGAGAGGCTCTTGCTCAAAGACAAGTATCATACTGTGACATGCAGGAGACAGAAAGTGTCTGCTCATCTCTGATCACAGCCTCCTGTAATCAAGGACATCATTCAGTTCTCTGGGGTTCCTCAGCTTCACAAATATGGCTCCTCTACCTGGAGAGCTCTTTCCTCCCCACCCCATCACCCACTAGCCCCAAGTTCTTTTAGGTCTCAGTTCAAATGTCACTTTCTCCATAACTACTCTTACAACCTACAGGTTTTTCTTCTTTAAATTCCTATGCACCTGCATTTCTCTTAACATACACTGATCTCAGCATGCAATTTCAGTCCAGATGCTCCATCTGTGATGGTTGGGATACTCTGTGTTCACAGATGCACACTGCCTGACACATAGTAGGTGCTCCATTAATATGTGTAAGTGCAGAAAGCATACTGAATTCAAATACATTTTGAATGTAATAATATTTAAGCTCAGATAGGTAGAAGGAAGTTTGCAGAATAAAAAACTATTACTGTTAAGATACAAATATCTAAGATAACAGAACTATCAATGGAAAATGTTCAGCATTTAGCAGACTCAGCTTTCATTAGAGAGATGAATAGAGTTTATAAATACCTGAATTTTAGGTTGAAGTCTTAGATTCTGCATGTAGCACACATAGTCTTTGAAGTTCTCTCTTGGCTGATGAGGGAGATTGATAGAGGGAAACTGCTGGTTTTAGTCATTTGGGGAAAAAGACCAAATAACTTATAGTAGAGACATGATCACCCACTGTGGCAACAGGAAGGCACACAGCAGGTTTTCTATGATCCAGGCAAACAGGTAAAGGAGGAGTCCTAGAGCCCTCAGTGGCTTTTAATGTTTTTCTACACCATTTGTAGTGAGGCAACCAGGTGCAGGGCAGGCAGGGAGGCCTGGGGCCAGGAGGCTGGCAGGCGTTTTAGCCCCCGGCAAACCTTTACTCTTTCTGGTCTCTGCTGCCACGCTCTGTTCTATACCGCTGCCCTTATAGGCTCAGCCTCCAGGCCCAGGTGTGCCTACTCACGCATGCCCACACCCTACTCTAGGTGCCCGCCATCAGGCACGAGTGTAGGACCACAGGGGTCTATCATAGACGGTAATGGTGGGAGGATGGAAAACTTGTTAACTTCATTTACCCTACACCCACTCTCAGCAGCCAAGGTTTTCCTAGTATGCAGAAATAATCAACCAATGATTTATTCATTTTGCTTTCAATCCAGGAAAACTAATCTCAGGAGAAACTAGACAAGAAAATTAACAAACCTTCTACAAACAAGAGAACAGCTGAATGTATGTGGCAGTGTGGGCTGTCAGAATCAGCAAAGCCTGGGCCTCCCTGGTGGCCTAGGGGTTAAGTCTCAGTGCTATCACTGTGAATGCCCACCCCTACGGTCTGAGTTCAAGCCCCAGCCAGGGAGCTAACCCACATATGGCGCAGCAGACCTCTCCTATTTCGCCCACTGCTCCCTTCAGAAGCGTATTTCAGTAGATCCGTCTGTTCTGCTTCCCACACTGTCTCTAGCGAACCCCTCACCACCCTTCGCACCTCTGGCCTGAACCCCAGTTCTTCTACGCAAAAATAAATAAAATCTTAAAAAAATCAGCAATGCCAAAACCAGCACTGCTCTGTGAAGCTCCAGGTTCCTACAAGCACATCCTTGTGCTCCAGGGAGGAGCTGCCTCAGCCTCTGTGGGCAGGAGCACAGGCAGGTGTGTGTCATTAGCTTCGGCTCAGATTCGCTTAGGCCCCCAGCAACTCTTGTCAGGGTAAACTGAGCCCACTTAAAACAATTCAGAATTGTCCCCATTTATATTCCACCCTGAAAATTATTCCTTTCAAATTTGTTTGCCCTAACTACATGCCAAGTAGATACAGTTGCTGATATACACATATCAGCTAAAGAAAAAAAATTTAATTTTCATGTTTTATTTTCTTGCAGAAATGATCAAGTCATTTGATCACGAGACACAGAATACAGTCAGAAAAATATGCCAACTAGGCAATTTTCACCTGACCTGAAAAAAATTTAAAAATCATACAGTCTCTAACTGTAAAAGTTACAGATAGTGAGGAAGATATAAAATTTTAATAAGACCAAATGTTATCTGGAAAAAAGTTCAAAATGAAAGAAGCAGACACAGCCATGGAGTCCAAGTGTGGCAGAAGACAGCTAAAATATCAGCCGACTTCTGCTAGTCAAATGCTTTATTTACCACAATGGCTTATTGACTTATTTCTACCTGATGGTACATGTTAAATGAGATGAGCTTTAAGACAGTCACGAGAGTAGGTTCTAGGAACAGGGTACTTGGGTTTAGAATCCTGACTCTAAACAGCTGCAGTCTTTTCAAATTACCTTCAGTACTTGCACTCAACTATACAGTGGGATACTAATTATACCAATCAGAGGTAAGTGACTGTATTAGATTCAGGATGCACTTTAAAAGAAATTTCTGTAGTCATCAAACAACTGTGTCCATACGAAATATCCACATTAGGATGGGGGGAAAATGAGGATAGTACTAGCACCTACCTCAGGGCTATTGTGAGAATCATGTAAGTTAATCCAAGTAAAACCTAAGGGAGGCTTCTGCCCCATAATAAATGTTCAGTTGTTGTCACTACATTTTGCTTGCATTCATTAAAAGATAGTCCTAGCATTTATTTAAAACTGTATGCAAAAATATGCATATGAACAACTGATAATCTCAGTTTATTGCTGTGAATTAGAAAGCTATTCTAAACATACCTACTTACCTACCCACCTACCTACCTAATGTTGGACTGGTAAAACAATTTGCAAGGTAGGTGAAATGGTCAGGTTTTTTTTTTTAAGATTTTATTTTATTTATACATACAAGCTGGGGTACAGGCCAGAGGCGTGGGGCGGCGAGAGGGTTCACCAGAGACAGAGTGGGGAGCAGAACAGGCAGATCAGAAGTACACTGCTGAGGGGAGCAGCGGGCAAGGCAGGAGAGGTCTGCCGCACCATGTGGGATTCTCCCCTGCCGGGCGTCGAACTCACAAACTCCCGACAGCTCCACAGCTCAGTGCTCAACCACTGCGCCACCAGGGAGGCCCTGAAATGGTCAGGTTTTTATGCTACTGGCCTCTGTGGCTATCACCTGCAGCCTTGAATGCAGAAGGCGACTGGGAGCGTGGGCGCCGGGCATGCATGCCTGGTTGTGGACACCTGGAGTATGGCGTGGGCTTGCATAAGTGGGCACACCTGAAGCTGAGGCTATAAGGATGGTGTCACTCAGACAATAAAATGGAGGCGGAACAGCTATGGGAGGAAGAGATCACAAGACGATGCTAGAGAGAGCCCAAAGAGAGTAAAATTTTGTCAGGGGCTGGGAAGCCTGCCAGCCTCCTGGCCCCCCTGCCTCCCTGCCCTGCCAGCCTGAGGACTTGCCCCACAACAATTGGAGTAGAAACAGCATTAAAGCCTGAAAAAGCCACTGAGGGTTCGGGGACTTTCCTCTACCCATTGCCTGAATTGATAGAGAACCTGCCCAATGCCTTGCTGGCACTACACAATTTTGTATTTTGGCAGAAGGATTTGAGAACTATGCAAAAGTTAAATTTCATGCTTCAACAGCACTGCAAATCAAATATACTACAATGTGTTATCCTAACTTATACAGGCAGAGCAAATAATCCAGAGTCCAAAAGGACCCTGTTCAGATGAACAGACTTACCTGAACATTCTATATGTCTATTTTTTTAAAGCATTCTGAAGGAAAATGAAACAAAAAAAAGCACCACTGAATGCCACCTGGAATATTTAATAAATAACCACTGACTGCGGTTCTATTTTGCTTTTGTAGCATGCCTTAAAAGCAATTACTATTCCATTACTGTTCACACAAGAGAAAATTTACCAGCTTGTAATTTAGAGGCAAGTGGAGTAGACAGAAGAAAATGGAGTCACCAACTATAGCGTCCAAGCAGCAGCAAACAGCCTAAATATTTAAAAGACACATTCATTGCACTAAACAATAATCTGGACATATCTTCATGTCTATTCATGAGAAGGAATAATCAGTGAAAAGTAGGCTGGAGGAAGAAGAATGATGGGAAGACAACAGAAAGAGGCAGTAGGGAGCATGTCTTTAAATCCAAATTGTTCTGTCTGGTCCATTAAAATATCAAAATCTAAATGGAATCTGCTGGCCTCCAAATAAAAGTGTCAAAAATGAGCCATAATTCAAGTACTGTACACGCAGAGAGGGTAAAGAAAATCTATTGATTTAACATTGATAGCCTCTGACTCTTGGACAGTCTTATACACATTTTTACAAGATTCTCACATTTTATCAAACTTATGGCATGACTGTCATGCATTTAGATGGAGAGAAATAAAATATAAGGAAGAAATAAAATATAAGGAGCCCATTTCAAGTAAAATAGCCTTTATGCTAAACTTAAAGAGTATCTTTCAGGTTGCTCACAATGAAAAGATAATTACCACAACCTAAGTAATTATAACAAGAGTAACAGAAAAGGTATCTCTATCTCCTTTCATGAAAGACATACAGTATTTAGGGGAAAGATGCCACACACTAAATTTGAACATCCTGTGGATTTTGGTGCCAATAAACTGCATTTAATGGGGGAAGACATAGATGCTTCAGAAAGGAGCAAGACACAATTAAGCTGCCACTCCTCCACCTGCCTGGCACAGAGAGCTTAACACCACCCAATTAAAAAATCCAAACAAAGAGCCTCTTTAGTTCACTGCTTGCCAGAAACATCTTCAAGATGCACTTTCATTTAACTGAGGCCTTTCATGAAACTTTTAAGTATCTTAGAGTTGGCCTGTCTTCCAGTCTTACCTCATTCAATTTAAAGTAAAATTTTTTAAAGTTATTTTCCCTTGCTTGGAAAGTGTTATTTTTAAACCTTTCAATTCAATTGATTTCCACAGGTGACAGCAACTTCAACTGAAAAGCATCATCTTTAAACTCAGAAAAGCTTGGAAGGTTCTCTAATAAAGATCTGATCAATAGTGTTACTGAAAATATGACTAGATATAGAGTCACAGTTATCTGTAGTTGTAGCTTTTATTAAGGCAGCTTAAATCCTTTGCAAATAAGCTTTTCTGAAGGGTTAGATCGATAGGGTGCACAGACAGGCAGGATTACCTGTGATCCATAGTGAAAGATCCCATCAATGCCACAGGAAGAGCAAGGGCAGTAGAAACATTAGAAAATGAAGACCCCTGCCTCCTCACCCTCCAAGGGAAGACCAGTTTGTGTGGCTATCACTCACACTGAGCTTCATCTGCAATGGTTTCGCTGTTAACGTAGGTTTGTTCAGTGAAAATATTTCTTTCCTAGTGGCACAGCTCAGTTGAAAGGGGCGGCTGAAAATTAGTTAGCAGTATGGGAGAAGAAAGCATCATTCCAGTTACCAGAGGGGAATAATTGAACACAGATAGCCCATTGCGCCTTTAATTTAATTTGGAGACCTTTCATCTTTTACTTTCCTTCATTTGCAGCCAATGCTTAGCAAGCTAATTTGTACCTGGTTCATTTTCCTCCTTTCATCTTATCTACGTTAACATCAAGCATGGAAATTAGAAGCACTATGAATAAAAGATGAAGCCTAACTTGGGACATTCTTTCCTTAAGTACTGTGAATTACTTAGAAACTAATTTGTGTGTGTGCACAATATAAAGGGCTGAGATATATGCTTGGCCCTACAACACCCCTGATCAGCATCTTTTCTTCCCCGCAATGAGCGCAGTTTTTAGATGTTTTATCTGGATCTACCTTTTTTCCAAGAGAGCTGTGTCTAGACTGTAGTCCACATGGAATCATTAATCCTAGAAGTGGTGTAGCATAGACCATTCCATTAATGCCCAGGACTAAGGATGCACAAATTCCACTAACTTGACTTTTTAGAGAGTTCAATACTGCTAGCTGTGCAAGGAATAGAATGTACTGTAAACAAGAAAACAATGTGTCAACATATATGCATAGCTAACAGAAAACTACACTGTCCAAAAGTAATGTGTGTATGTTGGTGGAGGGGTGGTGCTAATGGAGAAAGGGACTAGTGATAAAATTACTGTCTGAGAGTAACCTCTAGAGAATTTAAATGCTAAGCATATCATACATATTATGCTTTTAAAAAATCCTTTCTGCTGTGTATTTGTATACTTGGCACTTCTCAGTAAGAAAGAGTTGCAAATGCTCTTAATTTTATTTTGATTATTTCATTATTTCTAACTATACAAATATTCTTGTCTTGAAAGTTTCTCATTTTTTTTCCTTTATAGTTTCCTCTTGGTCAATTCTATTTTTTCACCTTCATCTCTCTTTCCTTTATCTTCTCTCAATCTCTTTCTCTTTCTTTCCCTCTCCTCCCTCCCTCCCCATGGACTAATGGAAAAACCTACTGAATTCTTTAGCTGCCTAATATCCACCACCAACAAGCCTTCCTTTCAGTTTGGAAAGCATCAAAGGAAGACTGTGTTCTGAGTGTCCCACTGTCTGTGTGTGCCAGCTCTTCCACTCATCTAACACCTCACACCGATAGCCCAGAAAGTGGGATTAAACTAAAAACCCCTCTAGCGCCCATCTCCCTTTAAAAGGTCGATTAACAATGATGTGTGTTATTTTACTAACACAAGACTACACACATATTCACAGTTTAGGCAACTTCCAAGTTGTAGAAGAAACAAATGACTTGATTTTAAAATTACGGTGCTGAGATGTAAAGGTCTTTTTCACTTTGGAACACAAACTATGTTTTCTATGGAGAACGTGGATGCAAACAGGCTCAAAATAAAAGGTCAACTTAAAAAATTCAGAGGACATCTTTAATCTTAGTTATAATAAAAACAATACCATATAATGCCAAACTTCATTTCTACTGAAGAAACCTGGGGGTGGGGGGAGAGCTACATTGTAAAAAGAGAAAAAAATATGCAGCATAACTGCATATTTTATTGATTTTATTGATTGATAAAGGAGATGAATAGAAATGAAGGTGGCAAATGCATTTAAGAAACAGATTTTAAAAGTCACATAGGCAGGGCCTCCCTGATGGTGCAAGGGGTTAAGTGTCAGCATTGTGAAGCTATCAGCCGCCACTGCAGCACCAGTTCAGATCCTCGCCAGGGAGCTGAATCAAAAGGCTCAGCAGACCTCTACTGTCTCACCTGCTGCTCCCCTCAGCAGTGTATTTCAGTCAATCTGCCAGTTTTGCTCCCCAGTCTGTCTCTGGTGAATCTCTCACCATCCCCTCCCACTTCTGGCCTACAGCCCAGTTCTTACATGCATAAATGTTTTTTTAAAAAAGTTATACAGGCAGAAAAATTAAACTGGATGAGCAGCTCTGTTCTGTAGTTAGGAAAGTCAAACATGAAAATATTGGGGATATATGATTACTAAACACACACATTATCCAGTACACTTGGGAGGAGGGGTTAGGGATTAGGGAGGCTCTTTGAGGCAGGAAGGCAAGGGATTTTGGGTAGAGGAAGACAACATTCCCACGGGATGTCAAAAGAGCCAAGAATTGTTTTTCCAGTTACACCTCTTTGTGTGTGAGGAAGAAAACTGACAAAACCTTGCAACCCAGTTTCATTTGCAGAACACGAACACACACCGACACTGCAAAAACACTAGCCTCAAGAAATAACACCTGTTTCAACTGCCCGCCCGCTGGCTTTGAGCACTTGTGATTTTCCCAGGGAAAAGTGTCATCTCCGCAGCAAGGGGCCGGGTTGCATTCAGGAACGCACCCGAGAACTCGAATCCGCAATTCCGCCCCCCACGTGGCCTGGCTAACTTGCCAAAGACAAGCCCTTAGAAATAGATCGGGAAACACAACCAGGCAGTCCAAAGAACACCTCGGGGAGCCTAAATGCTACAACCACAGAGCAAAGCAGTCTTAATTCATTTGCCAGGGGCTTTCCCTGAAAAACATGCAACCCTCCAGAGTCAGAAAGGCCTTTGTGGTGTGCGGGAAGAGAGGGCGGGAAGACCTCCACAGAAGTCAGTGTTTTCACTAGTAACCACCTCCGTGCTGGCAGACTGTTCCAGGTTAAGTTGTTTCTGGGCTGACTTTTAGCCTTCGCCTCCACCGTCCCCAATACGGTTCGAGACTCGGAATCACACCTGTGCGCGTTGAAAGGCCCCGGGAGGGCCTCGAGCTCGCCCCGCCCACCTGCGCCGCGGTCTCCCGCGAAGCTCGCCTCCAGCCGGGCGCTCTCAGGCCCCGCCGCTCGGCTCCGGGAAACCACCCCGCGCCTCACCTGTGTCCGCACGCGGCCCAACCGCGGGGCCAGGCCGACCGCCAAATCCCCGCTAGACACCCCCCAGCCCCCAGTCACCGCGGAACTCTCACCCACCCTCCACCCCCATGGCCAGCGGCAGCGAGGCCACAGGCTGCGGGTCGGGAGCGCTCCACCCCGAGTCCCGGACGGACGCACGGAAAAGTGAGGACTCAAAAGTGCCGCCGCGGTGTTAGGAGCGCGCGGCGGCAGCCCGGCTGGTGGAGGGGCCCCCTCCCGCCCTAGCCCCCCAGCTGGGGCGGGCCGGCCGCTACCTCCTGAAAGAGCTCCAGACTGTAGGTGTTGTCGTCGTCTGCGAAGAAGAGGACTCCCGGTTGCGCGCGCTGGTGCTGGTGCCTCTGGCGCAGCCAGGCGAGGCCGGCGTTGCGCTGCTCCGTGGCGCGCGGCAGCCCGGGCCGCTTGTAGCGCCGCGGCGTCGGCACGTGCAGGTGCGTGCTGGGCAGCCCGGCCCGCGCCAGGAAGCGGCTCACCAGCTCGCTGCGCGCCGCCGCGTCCTCCACCAGGATCCAGTGCAGCTGCGCCACCTGGCGGAAAGTGTTGGCCAGGCGGGTCAGCTCAGCTTTCTGCACCGGGCGGCTGTAAGTGGGCGTGATGGCATAAATGGTGGGCAGCGACGACTCTGGTTGCGGCTGCGGTTGCGACTGAGATTCGTTGCGCTTCTCCAAGCAGCGCCGGGTGCCGCTGTCAGGCCCGCCCCTGCGAAGCGGGATTCGGGCGCCCCGGCGGCCGATCACGTAGGGAGAGAAGTAGGGGCGCGGGGTAAGCTGGGGCGCTGGCCTGCGCGTGTCCACGTCGAGCATGATGATGACGATTAGGATCCAGGGCAGGAGGATGAAGAAGCGACTGAATAGCACGGACTTCATGGTGCGCTCTCCCTGGCCTCTCGGACGCCCCTGAAAGGGGCGAGCCGGAGGACCCCAGCGCGCCGTTTGGACGGCGGCGGCGCCCGCTCTCAGGAAGCCGTGGTGGGCGCGTTCTCCATGGGTGGGAGCGCTGCGGGGGACCCGGAGCCCCCGGGCTCGGCGCCTGGGATTGGAGGATTGGCGCAGATGCCAGGGAAGCTAGGGCAACAGGGAGTGTAGGCAGGCGAGCAAAAGCAGTCCCCCAATCCTGGTGAGCTGGCGGGAAGCGGGAACAGTCCAGCCGCGCTTCGATAGCCCTGGAGTTGTGCCGAGCTCCCGGGAGACGGTGATCCCACCACGCTCTTTCAGAAGAATGGGAGCTGCTCCCGTCCCGCGACGCAGCGGGCGAAGGGACTCCAGCCGTGAGCCCCCAAAGCGCCTTCGGGAACACCTCCGAGGGCGAGAGGCAGACTCTGGGGGCTTTCCTTCCTCACATCCCAGTCGGGGAGGAAAGGGCCGGGAGGGGACGGAGGAGATGTGTCCCCAGCTCTGTTCGCGCGCCGCGGCAAAAGCCAGCGCTCCTGTCCCCCACTCTTCGCAGAACCTCTCCAGGCTCCAGCAGCAAGATCCCAAAGCAAGGAAAGAAAGAAAAAGCGAGGAGGCGGGGGCGCTGCAGACTCCAGCGTCCTCCAGTCCGCCTGTGGGAAGACAGCGCTGCTACAGGCAGAGAGGGGCTAAGAGGGGGAGGCGGGGAGGGAGCGCCTGCTCCCCGCCGGGTCTGCGCCGACAGCCCCGCGAGCTTGCTCTGAAGGCGGCTGCTGCACCGCAGGAGGAGGAGAAGAAGGAGGGTCCCCGCGAGGCTGCGCGACCTCCGGGAGGGGGGTGGGTGCGTGCCGCGCTCCCTTAGCTTTCTGAAATACTGCAAGGTCTTTGTAGATCCGCCAGGAAACCCCATCACGTGTGGAAAACCCGGGAGACCAAAGTGAGGAGTGAGAAGAGGAGGGAGAGGGCAAAGAATTCCATCTCTGGCTCCCAACTGCGGGGTTGGAGTGCTGGGGTTGCAACGAACAGCGGCAACAAAAAGCGCTTTCACTGGAAGGCAGAAATCAGTAGTGCTCTGGGAGACTGAGAGTGCCGTGCCGTGCCGCACATAGGTGTTTGGCCCGTGAGAAGCCCATAAGAATCAATCTGAAGGCTTGATGCTGCTAGATCACTGAGGAGGAAATCTCTAAAACTCCAGCCGAGAATGTTTAACTTATTTTTCTTCAGTAATTTGGAATCACAGTTCCTCGCAGTTCGTTGCGATCAGAATAATTCCTTTTGACCCTTCCAACCATCTTTTCAAGGAGGCCTGGGAAGTCTGATAACCTTCATTTTCTGGATGAGGAAGCTGAGTCTCAGAGTTTGAAGTGATTTCTCAGAGGTCAGTGACAAGTGGCCAAGAGGAAATAGAAGGTGGATTCTCGGCCAGTGGCTTCCTCACTGCCGGGCCTGCAGAAATCGTTAGCGACACAGCGAGACCGGGCGGAGTTGACCCTCCTAGATAAAACATGAAGCAATGAAAATCAAACAGAGCGTATGATGACATAAAGAAACCATGACAGTGTCTGGAAGACAAGTAAGCAATTGGCGCTTAGTCTGTATTTTTTCTATCTAACGAACTTACTAGCTCAGTATCTGACTGTGGGTAATGTACCAGGAAGACTAGAGGGGCCACGCTTCATAGTCACGTCCTAGGGAGGTGCCTCCAAAGCAGCAGGAAAAGCCTCCCCCCAACCCCAACCTCTCAGCCTGTGATAAATAATTTTCGAGCACATTTTCCCTCGGTTGTCTTTCTCTCTTCTGTTCACAAATGAATCCCTCCAACAGCGCGTTCTTGGTGAGGGCGAGATGGAGAGCTCTGGGGCAGATGCACCTCCAGCCTTTCTGACATTTTCTCAGCCTTATCCTCGCTGCTCCTACCTATTATGGGGCGTTGGCGCCTCTGTGAATTTTCCTAACTTCCCCTTAAAAGTCTGAAATCTGATAGTGAAATTCACAAATTTGACACCCTGCCCTTTCAATTCTGATTCCCCTGTATCATCCACAACTCATACTTAAAACTCCGCAGTTTAGTACATCCTAAACATAGGAAACAATGAATCCATTAGACCTCTCTGGTATTCTTATATTCTCTGCCTA
Source organism: Scalopus aquaticus (assembly GCA_004024925.1). Taxonomy (NCBI): domain Eukaryota; kingdom Metazoa; phylum Chordata; class Mammalia; order Eulipotyphla; family Talpidae; genus Scalopus; species Scalopus aquaticus. Next base: position 34,685 of record PVIJ01008501.1, read on the forward strand.
TTGGGCCTCTGTACATAGCATAAGCTCTCAGGAAAAAACGTGTCCTGATAAGGTCTCCAAGGTGCGCCAGTAGAGTCCATGTCAGCATCTTGGGGGACAGGAAGATATTCAATGAAAGCTCTTCTTAAATACTAGGAAGTACAATAGCACACACACACACTCTAGGCCACCTGGGAGATTACCGAAGTCTCCTTTATCCTGTTGAAATTCCTTAATGTAGTTGAAGAGAAATGCCTTGTGTTACCCAGAGTACAGCTCAAGTGATTACTGAATTGTACCAAAAAGCACCACTAAAAGTAGGAGAACTCTTGGATATTACAGTATACCATTAAGCTATTTACCAATTGTTCCTTCTCCACCAACAAAGGCTATTCAGAGATTTCAAAATCAATCCAATTTTGGAATTTAATTTGAGATTTTAACTGGTGTGCAGAATTCACAGGAGTCATTGAGCACTTAACTACTACATACACCTCAAGGAAGGTCACTGTATTTTCTATGATCCTTAGTCAACATTTATACCCAAGTTTTCTGCATTCTGTCCTCTGATGGAGATACCAAGGTTCTGAATGGAGTCAGACAGGCCTGGGTTGGGCAACTCTAGAAAATCAGTGACTCTCTTGAAGACTCGGTTTTTTCATCTGGAAGATGGAGTTAATAATACATTTTTCATGGAATCTTGTAAGAATTAAATAGGTTAGGTAAAGTATTTCACAGAGATGGCATTATGCAGGCACTCAGTAAGTGGTATTTAAAATATTCAAATAAATACAAGTAACAATTCTTTACAAGAAGATCTTATCCCAGAACACCACAGGGTTGTGGCTACACAGGAATATATAATAAAGACCATTCTGAACTTACTGACAATAAGTTCAGGAGGTGTTCCACTCCTCAGGAAGGCATTAGTGCATGTGGCGGAGTCACATGGGTAGGGTAGGGATGGGAAGAAAAAGGAAACCTTTTACACAAATATAAGGTGCAATATGTCATGCAATAAGGATAAGATAATTCCATGTCACGTTTATTTCAAACAGCTGAATGTCATATTGTTTTATATTCAGTGATGCAAAAGTGTGGACCCACCATCTTTTATGATCAAATTTGAGTAAAGGTATAAATACAAAAAAAAATAAGGATGTCATTAGATAAGCAAAACCAGTAAAAACACTTGTAAGTGCCAAATTTTATTATGCTTCAGAAATAGAGTTTATCAGGTACTGGAATTGAAACAATTCCTTTAAATGGAAGCTTGAAGAAAATGTCCTTTTTATGAAGCATAATCACTGGGAAACTATAGTACTTTTCCATATAGTTTATGATATTCTTTCATAACACAATTTAAACTTGATCTGTGGCTGATAATGAAGGTTGGTGGAAATCACCAGGGTAATTAAAATGATTACCTAGCTTCAGAGCTTCTCTACATCTCCCAGTGTTTATTTTCATTTAATCTCTCTAATTATTTGTGTAACAAAGTGAGCATTGCTTCATCTGTACTAATGAAGCTTTGAATTGCTGGCATCAGACACAGTATATCAGCATTCAGTTGTTGTTCTCAAACAAAGGTAAAAAAAATCCCATCTGGAGAGTTAACAAAAAAACATATCATATAATCACTAAACATTTACATTTTGCCTTGATGAGTAGTATGTGACTAACTTCTTCAGCACAAAGATTGCAGCATGATTAGTGCACTCTATGGAACTGATTCCATTTGACATTTGAGCTGGGGTTCTGCCAGTTGTGAATAAATCAACTTTCGAGTGAATGTTTGGGGACATTCTTGTTATTCTTAGTGACGTAAGAAAGAGATCAAGAAAGTATACACAAGTATTTGTAAATGTCTTTATTGTATGGGTATGCAAATCAGGTTATAAAAAGAATCAGAACTAATTCATGTGTAAGCAATAATGTAAGGTGAAGGTATTGATAATCTATACCTAAATGCATGTGAATATACTTTGTTAAAATATCAAACACAATTATGTGAGAGAATGATGTCAAAATTAATCATTCTAATTGCTCCAAATTCCAGAGATACAAGACAGTTTCATTGATAACTGTCAGAAAAATGACATCCAAATTACAAATTAAATGGCTCATTTGGTTGTTTTATTTTCATGCATCTGAATCCTCTATAAATAACAGTTTTGGCCTAGAATTGTTCTCAATCATATTACTTCCTTAAAAAATTTAAACATTCGCAGCAATTGTATACAAAATATGACATTGAAGGTAGTTACCTCAGTGAAACCCCATTTTTAAAGGATGGGCTGGAATAAAGTTTATTCAATAGAAGTGGTTTTCCAGAAAAATAGAAGTTGTCATTTTATCCTAATACTTTTATTGAAAAATAATCTCATTCAGTTTGAATAGTTGAAGATAAAATATACCAGTGTTCCTGATTTTCCCTTTACTAATGAATTCATGAATTAATTTATGAATGAGTTAATGAAAATCCAATAAACCCAGCATAAAGGAACATAAGCATTTTTTATATCTTTTTCTTTCACCATCTTAGAAATTGGCATTTACATAAAAATAGTAATTTGTTAGAAATAGGATTTTACTATAAAAGTACATGACCTGCCTTTCAGAGTTATTATGAGGTCCAAAGAGATAATACAGATGAAAGTAATTTAAATGTAAAGTAGCTTATACACACACCATAGAGGAGGGAGGAAATGGGGTCAGCAGAATTCATAATTGTCAGAGCTAGGAGTTTACATATGGGGGTTCCCTATGTTATTGGGCCTATTATTATATGCTTGAAAATTCCCATCATAATAAGTACAAATTCACAAATTAGGTTATTATGTACTACAATGTGTTTACCAAGATAATACTGCAGTCACAGCCCAGAAGCCAAGTTATAGGTTGTCCCATATTTCAGTAATTTGGTCTCTTATTCTTGCGAATAGGCCAATTAAAGAGCTAAAGACTATTTGAGGGGCAGTGGTAAAGGTAGGAGGAGAAGGGCATCTAAATTAGGACTTTATATAGTAGGACGTATCAAGCATTTAATGAGGGACATTTTTTATGGGAACAAAAGAAAATTAAATGTTAATAATTAGAATAAATTATATAGTCATTTTTTAAGTCCAGAAAGTATTTAGTCAAGAATATTGTTAGATGTTGGTCTTGGAGCATCTTCAGATAAAGTGGGGAGCAGGCAATGACAACATATAGACTTTTTTTTGTTTGTTTTTTGGTTTGTAGTTTGATTGTTTCTGGTGATGGCATCAAATATTATGGTGAACTTTCTAAGTGGCCTACACAGCAGCTGGTAAGAAAGTTGTTCATATGCTGTCATTGCGTCTTTGTAACTTATATCAAGTCATATAGCTTCAGGCCTGAAGAAAATGGACAATTTTAGGGATGGACAAGTCAGGACGGTAGGAGAAAAATTGGAAACATTAATTATTGACCACTGTACTAAATGGCAGATGCCAGGTTACAAAGAGGAGAAAAAAACTCAACATTAGTGAACAAACACAGCAATGCTTGACACATACAGCTTTTATCAAAACATAGAATTTGTTTTTATCAAAGATATCTGAAGTAAGACTAATTTGTAAAACAAGTCTACTTCATTAAATTTGGCTTATTTACATAAGTGCAACAAGAACAGTGATTTATCATACAGGCTCTTTTTAAGTCTGCTTTGTTTAAAAAGCAAATTCCTTTTAATAAGGAATCTTAGATTGGGCCTAAAAGTCTCTAGAAGTTAATAAGCCAAACCAGGAACTCACCGTTAGACTGCCTATAGATTTGGGTAAATTCTTCCCTTTCGGAGGTCCCCAGTGTACCTTGAGTTTCTTAGGTCTGACAAGAAATGACTTCCTTTCTCTCCTGTAAGGCTAGGAACCCATAAGAAAGGCACCAGAATGGTATTACAAGAGATTTTAAGCATTGACTTCATAAACTCGATCTAACTTCCTTAAATCTGGTCATATCTGATTCTATGTATATCATATTCTATGCCTCAAATATGATATTATAATCAAGGCCTTAGTAATATAACCGGTGTTTCCAGTTATGTCCTAATACATGGAGAGCTGATTTTTATTGAACTTATACAAACAACTATACTGTCATAAAAATAGGAATATTCAATACAAGTCTCCAAATTTTGAAGGAATAGGATAGGGAGAAAAGGTAAATGTTTCAAGTCTGTTTACAAAGCTCTAATATACAAAATTGCTATGTTATAGATTAACAGAAAAACAAAAGTGAATTTTTCAAACCTGGAGAACAAATATTAAAGAATCAGTAATATTTGAAAATCATAAAAATATAGTCAGTTTAGTCCCATATAATTAATTCCTGTTTTGCTTGATTTGGGGTTAGTAGTTTATGTTTCAATCATTTTCTCCATTAGATTTCCAGAAATTCCTTACCCATGTCAATGATATAATTTTAAAGTTATCAGAAACCCATATTCCAGAGTACTTGCCTGGGTCCTTTGCATGAATCTCTTTGAAGATGAAGCTGTTGAATTTGTAAATCATTGCAAATGCTTTCAGGAAAGCATCAGTGTAAAAAATAACTATCTGTGGATGACAAAGGACTCAAAGAATATAGCCATGGTTAAAGATCTGGTAGAAATGCATATAAAATAATCGACATAAAAATTTGATTTTTTTCTGTGGCATGAAATTTTTAAGATTATAACTGGAATTATGATTACATATATAGAAAGTAAAGAAATTGACAATTTTTATGAATTTTATACAATTTTTGAAATATTTATATTAGTAGCATGTACTCATACAAACATAAATTAAAGAAGTTAGCATGTCATTTTTATTAGACAGCATTTCTCATGTAATTTAACATGGTAGATAGCCTAATTACTTTAACATCTCTTTTTTTTACAAGGAGAATCAATCTTTTCAGATTTTCCAGGGACCCTCTAGAAAACCCAAAGTTAATTTGAGATAAAAAATATTATTTAGTATTTGATTTGGGGAAGTTTGTAAAAAGAATTTATCTACACAGATTTAGTCAGAAATGGAACTTACTAAGGTTTGGTCCTGAAGAAGAAGTAGCATAAGGGCTACAAAATTGAGTCCATTTATTTTTCAAGAAAAATGCTTGGAATTTAATTCAAATAATATGCAATTAAGCCAGCAAAACCATCATTTTCAAACTATGGTAGAATGCTTAGAACTATGCAGAATTACTTCAACCAAAATCAAAGTCCTCAAATTTCAAATAAAGACCTTATTCTAATATAATCTCCAAGTGAAATATCAGGACTGTCACAGTCAGTGGTGTCACTCTGTAAGGTCTAGAAGCACTTAAGTATTTGCAAGGTGGTGGTAATAAAGCACAGTCACCAAGTGTGGGAATGCTTCTGTCAGGCATAATCACTACAGTGCTTAGAAGTGATCTGAAACCCAACTCAGCCTCATCAAGTGGGTGGCACCATGGTGCTAGGGAAAAGGGCTGCCTCATGATGATAAGACCTAAGCCCATCTGGTAGATACCCATTTACTGGTTATTTATCTGAATTTTCCCCTCACTTCTCAAATGCCTAGGATAATAGTACTTGCTCCTGAATCTAAGAGCTGTTATATAAGAATTACCTGTTCAATGCACTCTAGACTCTAACACACAAACTTGTACACAGGTACAAAGTGAGAGTCTTCTCCAAGGTCATATAGACATTAAATATGAGACTGAATGTGAACCTCTCTCTTTTTTAATGCCAAAGCCAATGTTCTTTCCACTATAGTTATCTTCCACAAATGTAAAAGGTTTGAAAGGATAATAGGATACACGCACATATTTTTTCGGTGACATTTAAAGTCTTTGTGATTAAATGAGTTGATATATGTAAAATACTTAGAACAATAACACTAAGTATTCAGTGTGCATTGACTGCTGCTGCTATGATGATGATGATGGTGAAGGAAGCATTTCTGGCCTCTGAATATGTAGTGAATGAACGACAATTAGACTAAGACTTCAGAATAGGACTTTTTAAAAATGGGTAATCAAGTGGGTTGTTGTGATGCAAGAGCACATATTGGTGTGTGAAAGAGGCTTGACTTAGGATCTGAAGATCAGGGTTCCTATTCTGGCCCCTTTCAATTTTTTGCTTATAACAGTAAGAACTATCTAGGGAGGGGGCTTCACAGTGGATTAACTTCCAAGGTGTGTGTGAAATTTGACTTGTAATAGGCACAACACCATAAAAATGCCAGTCAATATTTAGAGAAGGTAATCTCTTTTGGGCCTAAGGATTTATCGATACTCTGTTTCCTTTTATTGCTGCCAGCAACAGACCCCTAGTAATTGGAGAAAGGGGTATTGTAAGACAAACTTTTAACTGATGTAACTTTGCATACAAACTGTAGATTGAAAGGAATAGTTCCTTTTAAATATCAGGGAACTCTTCTACACTGCTGGTGGGAATGTGAACTGATCCAACCACTATGGAAAGCTGTATGGCGATTCCTCAAACTGCTAAACATGGAGCTTCCATACGACCCAGCAATCCCACTTTTGGGAATTTACCCAAAGGACACAAAAACACTAATCCGAAAGGTTCCTTCCCCCCGTATGTTCATTGCAGCACTGTTCACAATAGCAAAGGTATGGAAGCAACCCAGATGCCCC
>PVIJ01008501.1:41414-73849 GCA_004024925.1 Scalopus aquaticus
TGGATCAAGAAGATGTGGTACATATACACAATGGAATACTATTCATCATGGAAAGAAGATAAACACATGCAATTTGCAGCGACATGGATGGAATTAGAGGGGATCATACTCAGTGAAATAAGCCAGAAAGAAAGAGAAAAATATCGAATGGTTTCACTTATAACAGGACTATAAGGAAACCAAATAGGAGAGAGACAATGGGGAGGGGGGGAGGCGGAGGGAGGGAAGGAAAAGTGCACAAAATGGAATAGCAAAGAACACAAGGGACCATGGAGATGGATCACGGGTGAATTGGTGGTGGGCTACCCAAGGGGAATACAAAATGTAAAAGACATAAATAACAATAAAAATATATATTAATAAATAAATAAATAAATATCAGGAGAAAAAAATCTCCAATAATATAAACTTCAAAAAAGTCATTTATTGTTAATATATGTGGAGTTCTTCAATCAGTGCTTACACTGGTAAGTGTTATGTGTATAAGTTTGGATTGATACAGCTATTTTTAGAGAAACTGACTAGAAGGGATGCTATGGATTGAATATGTGCCCTCCCAAATTCCTATGCTGCAGCCTGATCCCCATTGTGATGATATTTGGAGGTAAGGGCTTTAGGAGGTAACTAGATTTAGGGGTAGACCCCTCAAGATGCATTGGTACCCCTTCAAGACGTGGAAAGTTAAGTGCTCTCTTGCCAACATTTGGGCCCTCCAAAAGACGGCTCTCACCAGAAACTAAACATGTAGGCACCCAAATCCCAGCTTTCAGCCTTCAGGACTGTGAGAAAGGAATTTCTGTTATCGATCCAATTTGTTATTTTGTGAAAGCAACCCAAACAGACTACAACATGAGGCAAAGAATACCAGCTGTACCTACTTCAGGGGATTGTGACAAAGATTATACTTCTTAATGTATAAACACACATTCTATAAGTGGTAATAAACAATCTTACATTTCTGACCCAAGTTAGTAAAACTTTTTTTTAAAGGTTTGAACACTTATAGTAAAGATGAAAATAGGACTGACTGCATACATCTTACAAGAGAAGGGGGGATGGCAGAGAAAGCTAAGTAGAGGAAGGGAGAGAACTGGAGAGAGAGAAGTGAAAGCTGTGCTGTCCAGTGGGGCAGCCAGCACAAGCAGGCTAGTTGGAATTCTGATGTGCTGTAGTGTAAAAGACAAACAAGATTTTGAAGTCTGAGCAACAACAAAAAAGTAAAATATCTCATTCTCCTATAAATGATGTGTTGAGGGCCTCCCTGGTGGCACAAAGAGTTAAGTCTCAGCACTATGAAGCTATCCGCAGCCACTGTAGTAAGAGTTCCATCCAGCTAGGGAGCTTCCCACATGGCGCAGCAGACCTCTCCTGTCCTCCCCTCAGCAGTGTATTTCAGTCAATCTGCCTGTTCTGTTCCCCACTCTCTCTGGTGAATCCTCTCACCACCCCACACTTCTGGCCTACAGCGCAGCTCTTGTATGCATAAATAAATCTTTTTAAAAAATGATGTGTTGAAATGATTTTGTGGTAAATGAAATGTATTGTTAAATTCAATTTTATCTATTCCTTTTTACTTTTTTGAATCTACTAGAAAACTTAATTTCACATGTGATTTGCACTGTCTTGCTGTTAGACAGTGGGGTAAAGGCACATGAATGGATATGGGGCAGAGGATATGGTCACAAAGGCATAGATCTAAAGAGACAGGACATTCCCACAGAACTTCATGTTGAAGTTTTATGATAGTGTTTCCTTTTGTACCCCCAGGACAGGCACAAATAGGAATGCTACCACAAATTTGTCCAGCCAGTCTGGAACCAGATAAAATGAAATCAGATCATCCAATTTTGCTGACAGGTCAGAATTTCCTAATAAATCCTAAAATTAGGATTTGTTCTTAATGTTCTTCTCTTGCTAGGTTTCCAAATCCTCCTTGACAAGGACACTGTGAATCAAGTTATACCTACTCAAAATACAGTTTCACACAGTTTGAAAACTCTATGACTCATCTCCTGCATTCATATCCTAGCACAGTGATTGCACATTAGTGTACCTAATATGTGTCTTAGGAAGGTACTCCATAAATGTATGTTGAATGAATGAATACTTGGAAACATTTAAGCAATTAACTCAACCACTGTATACATGATTCTCTAAGGATGAGAGCCTGAAGTCTAAGTACTTGCCAGGTACTCAACTTCACAGACACACAGTTGACCTGCCGATTCTTTAATTCTTGCACTACTAAAGCTTTACAAGAGTAGAGATCTCTTTATTGAAGGGATAGAATCTTCCTTGACAGGCACTTTTTGGCCTCCCTCTGAAAAAATAAACTAGTGTCTGCTGTTAGGCTTAATGGTGAAATTTTGTCAGTTTTAAGATCAGGAGTCCCCCGCAAAGGCTCGACTGCCTGTCCTCCTTTAAGATTTTCAGAGGAATAACACACAAGAAACAACAGAAGGAAAACACATGTGTTTTAGTCCAGAGCTCAGCTCTAATACACAGCTATGCTGAAATTTTTGAAAAGTCCCTCCTCCCCAGCACACCCATGTAAATCTGGGGACCTCGAATGTAGACACAGCTGAGCTGAAGGGAGGAAAGAGGCTAAGCCAGTGGCATTCCAAGGAAATATGTAGTTCCTTATCCACCTTGGCACATGCCAAATAAGAAGAGTGGGGAGAAGGCTGTCTACACACACAGGACTATCTGGCATGTTTCCTTCCCCTCCCCAGGCAGGAAGTTGAAAGAGATCAGGGGAAGGCGAGCCTGTTGGTCAGAGTGCAGGCCAGGAGGCACGACCTGCAGGCTCCTTGGGCAGAGCCTCTAGTCTATTAATAGTTCCACCAAGGTTCTGGTCTCAGACCAATCAAATCAGCAACTGCTCCTCCAGAGTGGGCCAGACTAAAGGATGAGGCTTGGGGTGGTGCAGGTATTGAGGAGATAGCAAAGGTTCTCTTTATACCAAGTGGACCTGAAGGCAAAACACAACTGAATGGGATGTTTTAACTCTTGACTGGAACACTCAGAAAAAGGGTCTGGAGGAAGATACCAAAAGTCAACTTCATTGAAGACTTTATGGGTCACCCTAGTCTCTTTTTCTCACCTACGCTTAATTTTTTTCCCTCAATTTTCTTCTTATATTTCCCTCTTTATCTCTCCCTGCTTCTTTTTCACCTGATTCATTACACATGGACTCATCCATCTGAATTTTCCATTGTTTACCAATGTCATTACTTAGCAACATTATTTTTCTATTTTTAATAAAAAACTAATATTTAGTAGTCACTATGTGTCAGTCACTATGCTAAGCACTTTAAACATGTGCTATGCTATTAAATTCTCACAATACTACCCATTTTACAGACAAAGAAACTGAGACCCGGAGGGATCATTTAATTGGTGAGTGGAGGAGCTACAATATGATTCCACATTGGTCACTGCTTTCAGTAGCAGAGACATAATAATGGTCTTAGTATGTGACTCCTTCCATTTCCTCTCCTCATGAAGGTCAAAGATAAATTGGCTTGAGCAAGTGTTAAATCTGAAATATCTAGCTCTGTTTGCTTATTCTGGGTGGTTTCTCAACTAATTAGGATCTAGATGGTCCTCCCCAGACCTTCCCAGAAGACTGAGATAGAAAATAAAGGAAAGGCAGGACTAATCCTCATGCCTTGACACTTTCTAGGAATGGGAGGCATCTGAAACTGGACTTCTCCAACACTTTGGCAGCTTACTGCAGGAAGGTTAGAGCACCTAAAGGACATTTACCATGAGGTCAAGTCTCCATTTTGAATATTTTTTTTTTCACAGTAGATATGTGATTCCCTTCATAAGACCCTGCTCTGTGGGTTTTATCTGTCTCTGTTTAACCTGATTGTTTAAATCTTCCACCCAGCCTCAGGAGCCCCATGAATTCTGACTTCAGAATGGTTTTTCAGTTCACATGCGTTCATTGTTTTTCTATTTTATTTTCCCTGTAATCCTTGATAATCTTTGCTGTTTGCCTGGCTCACCCTAGGGTCAATGGCTCAAGAAGTTTACAGAATTCCTTGTGCAACATTAAGAGTTCAGTCCACAAGACTGTTTTCACTTCCTATACTAACTGCTAATTTGGGATCCAAGTCCATCCTATGGTACAATAATTCACTAGAAGAACTCACAAAACTCACTGAAAGCTGTTATAATCAGCTAAAGAGTACAGATTAAAACGAGTCAAGAAAAGAATGTCAAAACCTACCCCAATTTAGGCTCTGAAATTAACCGGCAATGTAGAATAATTGCAATTGAGGTATCTTCTCAAGGGGCATGATTTCAACCTTTGTATGAATCAAAAGTTCTGCTGAGAGAAAGGATGTTTATGAAGGATATCCAGATAGATGTGGAGTTCATACATAGCATAAATCAAGCTAAGCTATCTGTGAGGACACTGCCAGGACCGGGATCTCATACAGTCTTGCTTCTATCTCAGTCTCATAGGTGCATGCATTATTTTAAAAATGCAAGGACACAGTCTCTGCTATTTTGTAGGGAAAGATCATGTTATTAATGGATCTGTACAACTAGACATTGCCAGCTACTTAGAACAAATGAACACTCTTATGTGCTATATAAAATAAAAAATGAACTCAACATCATGTCACAGGAAGTGCTGTTACCACAACCTACTCACTTGGGAAGACACATCACAGATTGAGCTTCCAACTAATTAGAACACCAGGGAATTCAGCCAATCAGTGAACTACAATGGCCTGATTGCTTCTTGGCCATCACATATGCCAGCTTTCAGAATTCAGTAACTAAAGGATAGTAGTAATTAATTTAGTTAGCACTACATCAACAATACGGGTCAACTAAAAGCTGAATTGCCAGCGGTTTTGACAAATAAGAAAAAAAAATATGATTTTATACATACACACATGCACACCACCCCCAAATATTTTATATTTGACAGAACATAGGGCGAAATACATTAGTAAAGTTTACAAGAAGGGAAAATTTGAAAAACTAGAAATTTCTCCAATAAAATTCAAGCCTTGTTAACTCATAACTTAAGATAAGGAAATAATTAGGGTAAAATTTTCAAACAGCAATAAAGAATAGGAAGTAACGTTCCCCCGCTTTTTATCCTACTTCCCTTCAGTCCAACATCTCCACCCCTCAGTGTGGAGAACTGTTAATAATGTCTTTGAGTTATGTCTGAGGGTGCATCCTCTACCAACAGGTCAGGCCATCAGAGAGCTATAAATGTGAGCTGTATTTATGTTCCCTTCCTCTATTTGTTTCTACCAAACTGCCTTTTTTTCTGATGCAATCAGCCTATCCAGAGAGTTATTCTAGGGTGAGACCCAGGAAATCATGCTGATGTTTACTGTGCAAATAACACTGAGAATTCAGTTCATTACTTCACAGTGTTCTCTCAGTGAAGACCTACAAGAGAAATCTGTCTCTATTCTCACATAGTTGAGTCTCTCTCCAGATTTGTTTTTGCTTAAGGATCTGTACAGTTGCTATGGCCACATAATGAATTGCCCTAAAAATGCTTCTAAATTTTATGACTAGGATATCCAACAGGCACAATGGAGTGTCTTGACTCTATCATACAGTGTCTGACACCTCAGCTGGAAGATAAAAAGATTGGAGGCTAACAATCTTCTGTAGATTCATCCCCTCATATGTCTCCTGCTGGTTTTGGCAGAGACCTTACTTAGTCAGTGCTGTTGACTGGAAGACTTTTATGTGGCTTCTCCATGTGGCCTGGAATTCCTCAGGTTCCAGGAGAACTGGTGGCTAGGTTCTAGGAGAGAGTGAGAGAGAGAGAGAGACAGAGAGAAAGAAACAGACAGACAGAGACAGACAGACAGACAGATACACACACACACACACACACACACACACACACACACACACCCCGCTAGGCAGAAGCTGTGTTGTCTTTTATGGCCTAATCATTGACTTCACACAGCATCATTTCTATTGTTTTCTACTTGTTGAGGTAGTCATTAAATAATTGCCCTACTCAAGGGGAAGGGAAATAGAATTCACCTCTTGATTGGGAGAAGCAAGTTTCTGGAGGGACAGGAAGTATTACTGTGTCCATTTTGGAAAATATGCCTGGCCACAGAAGCATTTTCACATGGTTCAGTCTGTGTATTAATTACTTAGAAATCCTAAAGGCAAATTTGTGGCTTCTTGAAGTGAGGGTATGGTTTTCATGTCATGTCGTCAGTGCACTTAACTCACTCTGGTTCTGTCTTACTTTCCTTTCCCATTGCTTCATTATCTTCAGCAATTTTTATTATCTTGCAATATATTACGTATTGTTCCAAATCACTGTGAATAATTTTAGGGAAAATCTAAGGCTTTAAAATGGAACTCCAGGAAAAAAATTATTTCTAGGTACCAAATTAATTTCAACAGGAAGAACAAGAACATGATATTCAGTAATCAAATCGAACAAATACTCTGTTATTCAAATTTTAATCTTAATCTACATTGATTTAGAATGGAAACCCAGAAGAGTAATTAATCTTTTAAGTCAATTTCTGATCCTTACAATGGGATAGTTTTGATTCATCATATTGAAGAAGTATGTTAAACAAGTGAATTCATTTCATAATTGTTCTGCAGTTTGGAAATATGAATCTCAAATAGTTCTGCGATACTTATTTCATCCACTTAAAATGTTTTGTATTGTACCGCTTAAAAATAATATGCTTCTCCCAAAAAGATAGGCTAAGAATTTATTAAGATTCTTGGCATAACTTTTTACAAAGAAGATAATACTATTTAATTTTTCAGTGAGGCAATTATGTAGTCTTCCTATCTTTTCCATTAAAGATGAGATATTGTATAATTCTCCCATGGCATAATTAACATTTTATTTGACATATCTATATTAGTGATTCCTTATCTAGGAAGAGCAATGAACTTTATTAAATATGTCATCTTCCATATTGGATTTATTATAATCAAGTTTCATTTTGCTTCATTTGCTTACCGCACGATGTCTGGGCCCAAAACCAATTTACTCTCCTGTATTTAAATTGATTATTTCATGAGAAGGTAGCCACTACAACCATTAAATGCAAAATTTACCATAAAATGGACTGCAATTGCGAACTTAGCCATACCTAAAGTAGGAAGCTAAGATGTGATTGTTTTACAAAAGGGACTAATATCATAACTTTGTGATTGTTTTTATGGATATTTGACAATGTAACTAGAAATTCATAGCAATGAATGCAGCAAAATAGACAAGATAATATACTTAGAACCAAGAAAATTTATATGTGAAACCCTAAGTTGTTTGTGGCCTTACCACAGTATTAGAATTAATTACTTAAAGGTTTACATATCTTTTGGGGTAAATTTTGAGACAATTAAATCTTTTAGAAACAGTTAAAACAGCAATCACCTGATTGTCTAATAACCACCTGAATATCTAGTAAAACATCCAGTTTCTGTTCTCTTCATACATCTTTCAAATTCCTACCTTGTTGAGTTTGCATCTGCTGTCTTGAAATTCCCTCCTCCATCTCTACCTCTACTTTCCTATTGGAATCCTGCCCAAAATTCAGTACCTAGATCTGGTATCAACAATTGCAGTCTTGCCTACATCCTTCAAGGTAAACTCTCTCCTTCGTGCTTCCCTTTATTTACATTGTTGAGTAGCCTCTCCTCACCTTAGCATTTGATTAACCTTTGTCATTTTCCCATACTTTCCTCCCAGATTCCCCTTTCTTACTGAGTTCCTGGTGGGAAGTGACATGTCTTGTGTACTTTTGTCTTCTCCATAGCACTCGGGCCAGGGCTTTCCACATTGAAGGTGGTCAGAATTGTTGACTGAATCAAGGTTTGTGTGCCTATGAAAGTGACTTAAAAATATGTTAACCGCAAATCATTATGAAGTGTAGGTTATTACAGTCTGCCTGTCTTGTTGGACCTGTGTGTGTGTGACATGTGGGTGTGACAGATAGCATTTAGGTTGCATTTTAAGCTTCTTGACATTCATATTTGCTCCTGTTAAATGCCCTCAATTGACCCACAGCAGTGGCCTTAGAGAAAGGATAAAGAGAGACCGTTATCTTCTTCTGTCTCTTCTGTTTTCTCTTCTGCTTTCAGTGACTTCCCTCTTCCCTTCCTTTTCTGGCTTGTTTAACTATATGCTTTGACTTCCTCTCTTTGCCTTGCACAATAAAGGTTCACAAGGGATTTCAGACTGTTTCACAGGATCTAACTTGTCGCTTTCTTAGGAAGCCCCTTCTGGTGGCCCCAGCAGAGCCCTGCCCTGGCCTCCAGAACTCCTGACTCTGCTTATCAAGGGAGGGGATCTCAATATTGATGATTTTCTAAGTAATATTAATGGATATCATCAATTTGGCAATGAATAACCTTAATATTTATGGTATTCTATATAAAAATCGATGAAAATGATTTTCAAACATGGGAATCATCATCATCATCATCATCATTATTGTTATTATTATTATTTACTTTGAACTAGTTAAGTCCTGATGGTTAGGTTTTTACTCTTGTGTGAAAAACAGACAAAGTGCAATATTCTATACTGAGAGTGTCTTACAGTGATAGAATCAGGGTAAACAGTGCCCAGTGGGCAAAGTAGTATGCTCATGCCTCTTCCCTTTGCACTCTGATTTGCTAAGACTAGTGTCTTCATGGATTTGAACAAACTGGCTTCTGGAGATACCAAGATCTCCCACAATTACCTTCCTGTCCACCATGGTTCTAGTATTTTATAATCTATAAAAACTTTTGGAGACATTTTGGTTTGTTTAGTTTTCCTGTTGGAATTTTTGGCTGATTCTTGGCTGTTAATAGGCACTTACTACCCTACCTTGAACATAATAGCTTTATTTGCTTTTCTGTGAAATGAAGAATTATAGAGCAAATGCTTGGTTGCTAAAGGTTTAAAGAGAAATTGTAGTTTATACTAGCAAATATAAAGTGTTTTATAGCCTGCATTTTTGTCTTTACCTCACTCCTGGTCTGAGTTTAACTTTCTTACTGTTATTACGTCTATGTCTTAGTTTTTTAAAACAAATTTTAAAATTATTTAGTTGTACTACTTGAATTTTACAAGCAATCAAATCTTTTCTGGCACAGGGTAGGTTATACATGAACAAATTTTAGAAAGCAAAAGTATAATAGAGTTTGACATTTGAGTATCATATAAAAATATTTTCAAGGT
The DNA here is from genome assembly GCA_004024925.1 of Scalopus aquaticus. Lineage (NCBI taxonomy): Eukaryota > Metazoa > Chordata > Mammalia > Eulipotyphla > Talpidae > Scalopus > Scalopus aquaticus. The sequence continues at coordinate 50,623 of PVIJ01008501.1, forward strand.
TTGATTAATCCTGATCTGGTGAAGAGACAATTCTGGTCAACATTGAATGGCATGGTAAATCAGAGCTAACCAGAAGACACGTGTGGTTTAACTATTGTTAAGAAAAGAATCTTCCTGAAGATATTTTCTTGCTGTTTTATTCTATGAGTATAATGTACTGAACATAATTGATTTTTTTTTAAGGCGGCTAAGTTTTTCACAATGGCCCAGGGTTATCAAGGCTAATATCAGTTTGGATTGAACCATAACTGGAGACATAAAAGATTTAAGAAGTGAGGCTGAAATTGTATTGACCCCAGGACAGATTGTAAATTCTTTTAAAAAAAATTAAGCCTCCCTGGTGACTCAAGGGGTAAGTCTCAGCACTATGAGCTATCAGTAGCCACTGCAACCCAAGTTCTATCTCTGGCCAGGGAACTGACCCATATGGTGCAGCAAACCTCTCCTGTCTGGCTCGCTGCTCCCTTCAGCAGTGTCTTTCAGTCAATCTGCCTGTTATGCTCCCCACTGTGTCTCTGGTGAATCCTCTTACCCATCCCCCCACTCCTCTGGCCTATACTCCAGCACTTGTATGCATAAATAAATCTTCAAAAAAAATTAAGGCTCTCCTCTCAGTATAGTTGTCATTTATTTATCTTTTCCTAATAGTGACCTCTAGCAACAAAATCCTCCTAACCACTCCCTTACAAAGAAATACAAATACTTAATAAGGACTTGTTGAGGTCATTTTACCTTATTAATTATCTTGATTGAGGCCTTATTATTCATAGCTTTGGGGTTCTGGCACTACAATTAGAGATGAGATCACTACTTCCTAAAGTGAAATAAAAAGCTTGGAACAATTCTCTCATACTCAATTTGTCTTTGAAAATTTAGTAAAATACTGCTTGGGAATTTTTTAATTAAGCAAATCATCTATTTTCAAAAGAAACAATTAGAATCTAGAGAGAATTCGTTAGTCTCTAACAAGGAAATTTCAATGAATTACTTGGATCGAAGTAAAAAAAAATGATGCCTATCTATCGGTGGTTGGACAGCTGGCATTCTCAATGATTTTCCACATACTGAGACATTCAAAATAAGTGAAAACACGCTAACTGGTATTCAACAAATGTTAGCTCTCTATTCCTCTTTCTTAGCAGAATGGAAGAGCTCAAAATAGCGCGCGCGCACACACACACACACACACACACACACACACAGGAACGAGGCTTTTTGTAGTGGTCTCTAGAAGCTCTATCACATTTATTTAATCTAACCACATTAGAACATGCAGCACATGTGGAGCACATTCTTTTTAAATATCAAATTTTATTTTCAAAGGTAGATTTGAATTTTGGATACTTCTAAGAGTACCTAAAGTGAATTCTTGTGAATGTTGTGAATGAGCAAGCTTGGGTAAATTTTTTGGATAACATCATCACCAAGATGTGCACGCTCACTTGTACACACTGTCTGATCGTAAAGAGACAGACTTGAGTGTCTTGCAAATTTTTTCTAAAGACTCTTCCAAAAACGTTTCACACTTCTGTAGTGCTGTCTATCCTCATGATGACCAGGTCTAGAGATCTGGTTTTTAGCAATGCAACTTAGGGCAACTGACTTGGCATTAGTTTCTGGAGAGTAATTCTTTCATGGATTAAATGGAGATAATAACTTCTTGGCCTATCTCAAAAGTTTAAGTGGGGATCATAACAGATAATAAATGAGTTAAAGTGCTACAAAAATTGTAAATGGTAGAATGGAATGGACTTCAGAAGTCTAAACTCTCCATTTAAACATAGATAATGACTCTGAAAAGAGCCAAGAACGCTGGGGTGAATGGCAGGAGTTTCCTAAACCTGCTACATTGATAAATGAGACACATTTTCCAGTTCTCAGTTTTGCAACTGGAAGTGAGCCCAGTCATCGGTGTCAGTGATGATGAGTCTTCCTGGTCCTCGTACATGTTTTACAAAGTCACTGTCATTAAATTCACTTATAAAAGTAGAGCCCATCATTTTTTTTAAAAAGGACATAATAAAAGAATATTACAATGGTTTTCTTACCTTTAAGATCTTCAGTGCAATACTTTTTTGGAGGGATGGTTCTCAATAAATGTCTCCCCCCAGCTTTTTAAGGTATAATTGATATACAAATAACTGCGCGCAATTTGGACACTCTTGTAACCATCATCACAGTCAAGGTAATAAACCTATCCATTACTTCCCAACCTTTCCTTGTGCTCCTCTTCTTTTTTTGTACAAAAACACTAAACATGAGAGCTGCCCTCTTAACAAAGTTTTAAGAGCACAATATCTATTGTTCTCCATGTGCTCTTTGATTCATTTTTCAGCTCATCTTTGAAAGGTGTCCTTTGAATTGCTTTATTATATTTCTACTCTGGTGGATATAGATACTATGTTACCATCTCTCAACATACTATATTTTATACACCAACTTCACAGGTTGGGACTAGTTGGATATTTTGCTAAATTACATCTTTAAACTCCACACTTTGGCTGTCCTTTCCCATGAGTGCATCTGTATATATCACATTTCTTTCCTCTGACATGGAAATCAGCAAACATGTATGGTATGGACACAGTTAAAGCATCAAAATAACACAGAAGCTTACATAAAAGGAAAATTGATGAATGTAGCAGCATGTGTTTGTGATTAAATCAAAGGCTGAATCAAGGCTGCCTAGCAATCCAACCCGATTAACTGTTTTTCAAATCTTGATATAGTACAAAGTAATTGACAATGACAAGCACAAGGGGAAAATCAGTTGTAAAAATCGGGTATACCACTGGCAGATGGTTAACAAAACAAATTGCCCAGTGTCTTCCACAGTTTTCAGATTTACAGAAATAATTGTTTCTATGAACAAACTTATCTTCACAGACAATAAAATAGTTTTCAGTATCCACAGTATGGAAAAATACTAAGTTATTAGTAAAAGCCAACCAGTGGATCTTCACTACTCACAAAGGTGAAAGAAAGGTTTGCTGCTTTTCTATATAGTTTTGTGACAGTGTGATATCCATTAAAAGGGGAAGGTCTAAGTTCCCTGCCCCACCGAAGGGGGAAAAAGTTAGAGAGGACTGGGAGAAGGAAGGAAGGAGATCAAGAGGAAAACCGGGAGGAGGCACATGGAGCAGAGAGATGTGAAGAAGAAGCTGTGCTTGCTTCTCAGCCTTGGACTTGTAGTAGGGTCTTGGGGGACATGGAAGGAGACACTTTACAGAGACAGAGATGTGGGGGAGAGTCCCATGGGGAGGCTGACAATGGCAGCCTTTATCTTGCTTTTGATTTAGCTCTTTTGTTTTCAGACTTGCCTGACCCCTTCTGCCCCTATCCTATTGTTCCCCACCAGAAGACTGTGGCAAGCTTTTGGGTCTCAGTGGCCCAACTTTGCACCCACCCTGTTTGGCTGGGCATTTACCCACGAAAGGATGGGTATCTTTGGGTGTTTCATGGAGAAACTTTTCACTATATTCTTTCTCTTTTCTCTTTATTGCATATTAATTAAAGTTATTTTCTATTGAAGATCTTACACATTAAGAGAATGTTTGTCTTTATGTGGCAGATAGGAGAACCCATTCAGAGGGTGCAGGTTTAGGGGTCCTGGGCTGCCCCTCATTCTGCCCTATAACAGTTTCATCTTCTAAAAAGCCATTTTCCCAGGTTATCTTATAATTGTATGTTCATAGATTATCCTATCGTTGTAGTTTTCTCAATAATGATGATGTTGAAATTAATAAAAATAGTCATAATAGCCCATAAAAGCTAGTATATATTAGGTGCCAATAAATACAACAGCCATTCATTCATATTTGTTAAAATTTCTGATTTTCCCAAGTGTATTCAGCAAGCATTATCATCCCCATTTTATACATGAGCAAACTGAGTACTGGGGTTATTGAATACCTTGCACATGGCAGCGAGGGGTGGAGCTCAGGTCTGTCCCACATGATGATCACATTGCTTCCACTCTGCTGTGATCCCATCTTATTTTTGTTGAACCACCCTAGACTTGTGAGGAAGTAGCACAACATGCAGTGCTTTTTGGACTTTATTTCCATAACATTCCAATATAGTCAGATAATTAACCCTGCAAGGTAAAGCCAGTATCTTTTATAAAGACATAGCAGAAAAAAGAATATGGGATTTAGACTCAAATGACCTGGTCCTGTCACTTACCAGCTACGAAACGTTAGCCAAATCACTTAATTTGAGTGATCCTTAGTTTTTGTAATCTTTAAAAATAATGAGCTATCAAAGGGTTTTGTGATGATTAAATGAGGTAATATTAACCAAGGAATTTCTGCAAATTTTAAAACTCTGCACAACTGTGAGTTATGATTACTAAACAGAAGACTGTTTAGTGAGTCTGTCAGAGGAAATTATCAATAAGATTGATCATGTCATTTGGGAGACTAGGCAGATATTTCCAACTGGAACCAAACAGAATGACTAAATACTCATTATACCCTCTTGCTCTCACTGTCAAGACATGGGTACACAGCTGTTCTTTTTTAACATCTTTAGCAATTTTATCAGTGTTCCCTATGAAGTCCAGCAACCATTCACTGAGGGAAAAGGAATTAAACAAGCTATGCTTGTTGCTCCAAATCAAGATGGAGAGCCTGGGCAGGTGCTGAGCATTCATACTACCAGCTGCTTTGAAGGTAGGGTTAGACTGGGACCACACAGCTAGCTGGAGCGGGGCCCTGGAGAGACATATGGAATCATGTGTTACCAACACGGCAGATCATGTTGGGGAGCAGCCCCACAGGTAACAGAAACAGAGAAGTGCTTCTGCAGTCAAGGTCCCAAGAAGAACATGAAATCAGAGAGGGCACTGCAAAGGTATATAGAAGAGCTACCCAAAGGTAATGGTTTCCAGGTCCCTAGAAAGCACAACACCTTGGTCAAACAGTCATAGCTGTTTTTACAGAAATAGATTCATACTGTCATCTATTTTAATCACTTTCAAAGATTACTTGGGAGGCATCCTCCAAAATCAGAAAATTAGAATAGAAAAGTTAAGCAGAATGATGAAAATCTTTAAGGACTACATAAATCCAAAGATAGCTGGAAGATAAAGCAAAGCATGGAAATAGGTTTATTTCAACGATAGATTTGAACCAAACATTTGCATTACACATCCCTTGACTAAGGCTCCTAACTACAGCTAGGCGTGCCAGACTGATCAGCACTGACAGTCCTTCACCATCCTAAGCACAGCAAATGTGCCTCCCTCCCCCTTTGTTCCTGTTCACTGCTCCTGTGCCAGAGGTAGGCTGTATCAATCAGCAGGGGGCTGGTCCCTGGCTCAGAGCTATTACTGGGCCACCTCTTGCCTGCCCCCTCTCCCCGACTCAGTTCTCTTCTCAGGTGCATTGTTAATTTCCTTTTGCTTTTGAGCCTCCCAGCAAATTAGCATATTTGGCTGGAGTCTTAAGTTTTTGGACAGACTTTAGTGACTGTTGGAGCCATTTTCTTTTCTCTCACTGATCCCATTGCCAGGAGGTAGGATGGGAGGGGGATTTCACTATGGTCCCTTGAGAGGGAGTAACTGAATCGATAGCCCTGCCACTATTTCCATCTGTCAGGGTGACATGCCAACTAACTAATGCTGAATTATTGATATTCCTTCCCAAAGTGAGTTAACCAAACAATTCAAAATCAGTGAAAAGGGGTTGGCCAATTGCAAATGAGGTTAACTTCATTTTGTCACATGGACAGGAAACTGATGGGTACCTCCAAGCCAAATTTGTTTGATTTATGTTATCGCTGAGAGAGGTCTTCAGTGCCACAAAAGGAAAGAACACAACAGAACAACAAAATTAGCTTTTTTATAAGAGCATTCAGATCACTCTGCAAATGAGGCACATTTACTAGCTAACCTTTCTGTCCCCTCCCCCTGCCCTAGCAAAATGTGAGTAACAATAGCCAAAGGGAAAGTTCTTTCATAGTCAAACGCCAAGATTTCCTTGAATAATTGGAATTCTTCCATGAATTTGACCTTCAATCCTGAGGAAAAGATGATTACTGGAAATGCAAAGGTACACCCCTGGCTAAATTCCTACTGATTTTCTACTGGGTGTTAGAATACGCAGAGCAATTAATGAACCTGAGATATGACAACCCGTTGATTTTACTGCACAGGGTCTCTGGAGATCACAGTACATTATCTTACATATTCAGTGTCATAAATTATATTCTGTAGGGAGCACGTTAATTGTGATGCACTGAGTAAACAGCTGCTTTATTTTACACACAGAGGTGCCAGCAGGTACTTGTCCTGAAGATATGTATGCCTCGGCTGCCAGGTATAATAAATAAATGGGCAAGTTGTACATTTCCACTCACTTGGATGGACCTTTTGCTCAAATGCCTGCCAAGACACACGCACAGACCAGAATGTTTAAAGGATTAACTTTCATAAATTTAAGCATTCCACAGCATTTCACCTGTGTATTTTCTACTCTTTTCTTCAAGTCCAGTAAGCTGTTACAAGCATGGGTCTGCAGCACCATCTAGTGGACAGGAATGGGGGGGCTATAAAATTTGGAAGCCAAAGAGTATGGCTCATCCTCTTGATCTTTGTGAAGTATCCTTGCCATATATTAAGCAGAAAGAAACTTGAGTAGGATGGCAAGACTTGTTGCTGCAGTTTGCCCATAGAGAAGGGCAGGGAGGTTCCTATGAATGAAGCAGTGCATTTTGATCAGGGGAGAAATCAGCTATTAATCAACAAAGAACTATTGATTTCCCAGCCCAATCCTAGTCAGAAAGCAGTGTATCCGCTGCTGTAATAGTATATCAGCTGTTGCTATTAACAACCAGTGTGTTGGGAAGTTACTCACCAGCAACTATGCCCCTGGCTTTTGTAAGCAGATCATTAAAAGATTGGGAACCCTGAACTCTCCAAAGTGATGCAGGAAGATCACAAGGAATTTAAAACAAAACATGAAACTAACTTGCATTTTGTAGTTCATAATGGGGCTAGTCATCAATGCTTTTTACATAAAAAGAATGTGAAAACTACAAATTTATGGCAGGTCAGTTCTTTGTAGGTTTTTATGCTTAACTAAAAATGGAGTTATTAGGACCAAGAAAAAAAATCAATAGTGAACAAGTATTTTTCAAGTGTCTACCAGTATCAGGCACTCCTCTGGGGGACAGACATTAAAGTTCCTGCCCTTCCCATTAATACTTACGCCTTTGTATCAAGTGACATGGACACTACGGTGCTGCCACAATTGCAACCAAAGTTCCTCTCATTTCATGTAAGTACACTTCAGAGTCATATTGAAAAATCATTATGGTAATGAGGTATATTTCTCAAAAGAGAAACAATACCCAAACACATTCAGTTTAGCTCTTGCTTTTTTTCTCCTATGTCAATCTTTTACGAGATTATCTTATTAAAACACTAAATGTTTTGGTCTTCAACGAGGTTTTCTTGTGATAAATGTCCTTTAAAACCAGTCTGGAAGTGATTTCAGGACTACAAAGTCCTCTGGCTCTCAAATGACGGCCAGATTCCTAAAATCTTTCCCAAGGGTTCCATTGTCAAAGAAAGGGCAGAGGCATGGAGGCGGCCTGGCTGACTGGATAAGCCATACTCGTCTTTGAGAACAAAAGCAGTTGTCCAACCAACCACCCTTGGAGAAGGGTAACATCTATGCAGAGTCTGGCAATTTAGGGAAGGCTAAAAAGTGGCAGCAGGAAATATGATAGAGGCCCTCCTTTTTTTATTTTCAAAGCATTATGAATAGAGCTGTAGAAACCAGGGGTATGAGAACTTCTTACTTGATTTATAGAAGTGGTTGATCGCCTTCTATGTTCCAGACACTGGGGACATAGAGCTGAATGAGACAACTTCCCTGCATCTGAGGCACTCCTGGTCAAGCAATGGGGAAGAGGGTAATTACAATGCAGTATGAGAGCCAGCTGTATAAATGCAGTGCTTCAGAGCAGTTCTGAATCTTGAGCGAAGGGTTTGTTGAACTACAGATTGTTTTGCCCCAAGGCCAGAGATTCTGCTTCCATGGGCTTGCAGTAGATTCTGAGAATCTGTATTTCTAACAACTTTCCAAGTGATGCTGATAGTGTTTTTTTCTGGGAAGCACTGTTTCAGAGATAGGTAAGTAGGGAAAACTTCTCAGAGGAGGTCACATCTGTGTATTCTGGGCAGAGAATGGTGTGGGGGCTAGTGAGCCCTGGATGGTCACTAGAACACTGGTGAATGGGGACGGCAGCAAAGTAGGCCCAAGTTGCAGGCTGGGGCAGTCCTGGAAGGCCTTGGACATTGTAATGTAGACTAATCAGAGGATTTTCAGATAGTGACATGATCAGATTTCTTTCCCAGAAAGGAAATTGCCAATCACTTGAAGAAAGGAGAACCAGAGGCAGGAAAAGCAATTAAGAAGATGCTTCAATGGTCCCAGTAATAAACATTTAGGACCTTCAGTAAGGCCACGGAACTAGAGATGAAAAAGTGTGAACAAATACAAGTTAGAAGGAGAATCAATTCTAATTAGGAACAGTATTGAATGTTAAAGGTGAAGGAAAAGGAGGAACCAAGGATGGGTCTATAGTATAATAATGGGGTGGCTGAGTATAGTGTCTTGGTAAAAGTGCAGATATTATAAGAAATGGCAATTTTTGAGGAAAATTGATTAATTCAATTCTAGAAAGGTTAAATTTGAGGCAGTAAAAAAGGAAAAATGAATGGGAATAGGAAGGTAGTATCTTTGCTAAACTGAATGGAACCAATGGATTAGCGATTGGATTGAATTTTGTAATGAGCCTTTAAATATCAAGTCATAAAAAGATGGATATCTATTTTCCTTTTTTTTCAACATAGTCAGTTGAAGCCTGGAATTTATGTAATTAGGGTTACTTTAAAAAGTTATTCAATCCACTACACATACATACACACACACACACATACACACAATTTAGAATATGCTTAGACTGCAATAATATGATTGGGGAGATAAAACAAGGATACTTGATATAACAAAATTATATTTTAAATACACATCAAATGGGTGTTTTAGAAAAGAGTAATATTTCTAGTTGAACTATACAGAGAAAGCTTCAGGTCTTCTTCCCCTCTTTTTTTATTACCTGCCTCTTTTCTCTTACTCACCAATCAAGTATATTTCTGCTCTTGTTCATGCCCTTTGGTTAGCAGAAGATCTGAGCAGAAAATATCACTGGATCATAACTCAGCTGTGTTCATAGGCCTAGGAAATTCTAATTAGCAGGGAGTTGGAAGTCAGGAAAAGGAGAGCAGTGATTCTCAATTTTAACACTCGCATGAATCGCTCAGGAATCTTGTTTAAAGGCAGATTCTAGATCTCATGGGCCCTGGGACCCTGTTTTCTAGGGAGCTCTCCAAATGATGCCTCAATACTGCTGGTTTGCGCACAACACTGAGAAGAAAGGTGGTAGAGCACTTTCTTTTGGCCTGAATGAAACTATTGGTTTGAGACTGAGATAGACTTGAGATAGAATATTGTCCCTGTCCATAAGTAGGTGGTTGACCTTGGGTAAGTTATTCAATCTCAGAGAGGTTACTTTTTCTATAACAGTAACATCTTACTAATGGTGTTTCTATTGTCACTGCCCTTTTGGGTGTCCTTAAAGATAACTTCTAGGAACAAGGAAGATTTTTAGGGACGATGTCAGTCTTAAAAGTTAATATTCAATTTAATTGAAGCTACAAATTTAAATGTTTAAGTGCTTGGGCTCAAGAGGTAGATGCCATGTTGCATCTCAGGTCTCCTACTTACTAACTGCGCGATGGTGGCCAGTGCCTTAGCTTTGTACACATCAACTCATTAAATCTTCATTGCAACCCTGTACAGATGCCATTATTATCTCAAGCTGAGTCTCCGCTTTCATTCTCTAAATTGGCAATAGTAATAGGATGGTTGTGAGGAATAAATGAGTTCATGTGTGAAAAGCACTTATAAAAGACTTGGCACATAAAAATAAAACCTTCTATCACAAGTCTGTAAGCCTTTAGGTTCAACTGGTAAACCTCAGCTTTTTTACTTATAAATTTAGGTAACTTTAACACTCATTTGCAAAGTGGCATTACAACTGAAAGTAGTTCTGACCCCCAATTGAGATGTGTGTATGGGGGGTGTGTGTTTTTCCTATACCACCAAGCAATTATTAGAACCAATTGGGTGTGCTACAATTCAACTCAAATCTGACACTTCTCACCCAGACTGAGAATCAGGTTCCTACAAAACTGTTGCCCAGGTGTCTCTGATTTACTGGCTTAGGTTGATTGTCCCAATGGCCCTGTCCTAGAATTCAATTAATTTGCTAGAAGAGCCCACAAAACTCAGAGAAACTTTTACTTACTGGATTACTAGCTTATTATAAAAGGTATATATAACTCAGGAACAACCAAATGGAAGAGATACATGGGGCAAGGTGTGGGGAAAGGGGATGGAGCTTCCATCCTTCTCCATAATCTCTAATCTCCAGGACCTTCCGTGTATTCACTAACCTGGAAGTTCCCTGAACCCAATCCTTTTATTTTTTTAAGATATGCGACTAATTTATGTTTTTAATATTTTCTTATTTTGTCAATGTTGGTAATTAATGTCATTCAAATAATTTTTCCATTTAATATAAGTTGTCAAAGTTGCTGGCATAAAATTATTCGTAATAGTTCTTTATCATCCTTTTAAAAGAACAATACATAATTTCAATAGTTAGGCCCCCTCATTAATTATGGGTTTGGTAATTTGTATTTTATCTTTTTTTTCCTTGATTGACTTTGCTAGGGATTTATAAATTCTATTAATCTTTTAAAAAAATCCCAATTTTCACTTTGTTGATTTTCTCTATTATTTGTCTGCCTTTTATATCAATGTACTGATATACTGATGCCTGATTTGTCTTTAGTTTCTTGCTTCTGTTTTCTTTGGGTTTAAATATCCCTCTCTTTTACTAGGTGTTGATGGTGGAAGCTTGGATCACTGATTTTAAGGAATTTTGTGGTTCAAATATAAGCAAAAAAGCTATAAATTTCCCTTCAACCACTGTTTTAGCTGTATTCTATACCTTTTCCTATGTTGTGTTTTAATTTTTATTCAGTCCAAAGTATTTTCTAATTTATCTTGTGATTAGTTTGATCTATGGGTCATTTAATAGTGTGCTGCTTAACTTTCAATTGTTTTTCTTCCTGTGGGGTCTCTTCTTCAGTCTTCCTAGACATCTATGTCTACTGTACTTGTAACACCATTTACATTTCTTCAAGAAGAGGAGAAAGAGACTGATGCTCTGAGAGTAATTACTAAACTAATAAATCCAGGTGAAGTGTAATTGATTGAGAAGTTGCTTTGTACTCAACAGTAATCTTCTACATTATCAGTAACTTCTGGGAGAAACCTCATAGCTAGAGGTGGAGAGGCTGTTCCTGGTACCTTTATTGTAAACATTTCCAAAATTCTAGAGTTAAAGACACTTGTATATCATGCCCTCAGAAAGAATTTCTGTGGTCCATATTATCGACAAATTATCACTAGCATTTAAAAAAAAGAGGTATAATGATACAATTCTACTATTTTGAGGTTTTACCTTTCTTCCTCCCAAGAAAAAGATCTGATATGGGTTTAAGACAAAATGGGGTCTGCAGGGACCACTACGACTGGTTCACCCTGAGGAGTGAACTTCCACAGGTAGTGATAGGTTGTAAATTCTAAGGGGAAGGACCATAGAATAAGCTTTTAAATATGCCCATCATCTGGGTTTTAAAATAAAGTACAGGTAACAGTTACCTAATGGTGGAGAGCACATGATGGTGAAGGTCTGGAGAACTTGCCTAAGAAGATTTTGCTATAACTATACCTCATGATTCCATTGTGATAAAGGCAGCAGGTGACTGAAGGAGAATCTTTAGGTTGTTGCCATTATGTCCACCTTAATATGTCTTACTTGAGAGTAGTTTACCAGGCAACTGGAATAATGGCTAATAACAGTAGTTAATAGTTACCGAACACTTTCTATGCATAGGTACTAAGCTAAGTCTTTCACATCTTATCTTATTTAAATCACACAAATCGCAAAGCTAAAAATTGTTGTTATCCATCTGCCTGCCCTTTTACACTTCAGCGACTTGCCTTATGTCTCTAAACTGCTATGTTGAGACTTCTAGGTGAAAATTAAAACGGCTGACTAAGCAATTCAGAGACTAAGAAACAGGAGAGAGCTGCTGATTTGACAGGAGATCACATACTATAGCTTTCTGTTGGAGACTTTTTGTCCACCAGTCATGGGCAAATAGATATATTTAGATACCAATCCAAAGTTTCATAGCAAATGACTTAAACTCAGACCATTTCCCTGCTGGATCCTTTAAAACTTCCCTGTGCCCTGACCCTGATGGTACACACCTTGGGATTGCTCCTCAGTCATGCACTGGACTTATGATTTCTATTCTTGAATAAATGCTTGACTGATTTAAGAAAAGAAAAAAAGTAATAAAAACATTCTCTCGAGACATATTTGCACCCAGTACAGCATATCAAAAATGGAGACTTCTTTTCCATCCTGGGCATCTGGTCTCTTTCTATAATAGAGGCAACTTTGTTTTTCGGGCAACTGGAAGTCAAATATATTTTGAAAAGCTCTAAATAGAATAGGCATCACAATGATTGAAACACTATCTTCCAATTGTGTGGTCTCTATTACATGGCAAAAGAAATGATGCAGAGAAACCCAGAACGTTCTTGACAAGCTTTACACTGACAATAGGAGCAAGCACACTTCAAATCCCATTTGTTTCTCCACTTCATACTAATCCTGGAGTTTATCAGTTTGAATTTATTCCCTGAAGAATAACTCCGGACTTAAGAATTCATTCTTGATTCTTTAGGGGAAATTTCCATATACTGCATTAATAATCATAAGAATTCAGTAGCAAAGTCACCAAGAGCCCTCAGAAGATTGTTCTGTTCTCTCACATAGAGACAGGTTGATAATGAACTGATAAATAGAACCCTGAAAAATCAAAATTTACAACATAATACCTGTCATTCAGACATGTTTTCAATATAAATGACTCCGATAGTGTACCTCCTAGGCATTTATTATGATATTAAATAGACAAGAAAAATACTGGTAAGAGAACCAGCTATGCTTATCCAAATTTTCTTTCAAAGCAAACCCCTAGGTTTGGGGATGGCTCCTTGGCCATGCAACCTGTGAAGTTGCAAAGGGCCCTGTGCTTGATTTAATGCTCTGTCTGCTGTGATTAGGAAATTCTTTATCATTTTATTTGTGAACTTCTTTTTATAACTTAAGTCTGGTAGCGAAATAGATCAAACACATGAGCAGAACTACGCATAGTAAGTGTGTCCATCTACAGTGTTTGTGATGCCTCATAAGCACAGAATTCCAGTCGGCCCACAATACATGGGATCAGGAGATTCAAAGGAATACAAAATCAGTATGCTATGTTTATGACTAAGTGGGAATGCTGACAGCCCCAAGAGCTCATGTTTTCTATTTTAACTAGAACTTGCTTCAAGCACAGAAAGAAGGCAATGATATTCTAATATACATAGATGACCAGTGAACTCAGTCATACATTTTTAACTCATGTCACTTCCTTGTAGTAGCTAGCTACTTATGGAAAAATCAAATACATAAAGAAAAGGCAAAGATAGGACAACCCACAATTTCTTTCTTTACTCATCAGTAAGCTGAAGGTAGAGAGTACTGGTAGACTGTATGCATATTAAGAAGCAAATCAAGAGTGTTGAATTAATTTTGTGTGACATTTCTACTGCTTGGTAAGAACAAAATACATATGCATGTATGAGCTACAAAATAGGAATTGTGTAATTCCAGTGGTTCTGCATATGAGCTACATACTGTTATATTTGCATTTAAACTGGCATCATACAATACAAAGATGAACAGTAAAATGTGTGCTAACAACTCAGAATTTTATTTTTCTAAAATGACATTCATAGCAAATATAAAACATTATGACAAGAGAGAGACAGAAGAAGGAAAAAACTTTATGTTTTAGTTCCTGATTCCTTGCATTTTCATTTTTCCTGATGCCTTGCATTTTCATTTTGCACTGGGCCCCACAAATTATGTAATTGGATGTGCCTGGCTGCAGCCTGCTGGCAATGGCTAATTTCTTGTTCTATCATTTCCTTTCTAGCTGGCCATTCCTAGTTTTCTCCACTGGCTTATTCCTAGCTGTCTGTACGTGGATACCTGCCTTGAGAAGCACCCGATAATCTTCCCAATTAAGACAACGTGTTGGTTGAGTATCAAGAACTTGAATGATGGTGGTACCCAGGATCAGGTCATCTGGTTTCTATTTTCCACTCCTAGTTGAGTATAAGTTTCCTTGTAGCTTTCCCCAATTGTAGACTTGCTGCCTACATTGATGTTTGCTACTTAGATCTTTCCATGTTATCTTACTGCCTGGGTTTGATAAGCAGTGTATGTACCTATTCTGCACTGATCCCAATTCCAGATTTCTGGATCAACCTTACTCAATAACTGCTTTACTTGAAAAAAGTATTTTTTGAATAGGTCATACGTGCACCTTGCACAAGGATCCAAAAGATATAAAATGGCATACAATGAAAAGCAAAACTGAAATTTTGCCTCTGACATGTACTTATCTCTGAAGTCTGTTTTTCTATTCAGTGTTTTGTACAGACTTATAGGGATTTTTTTGTGTGTACACATATATACGTATATACACATATAAAAATACAAATATCTTCAAGTTTTAAAAAGCAGAAATGGAGCATATGCACCTTGTTTTATTCACCAAAGAATTTATCTTGGGTTTTCTTTCATGTTGGTGCATACTAGCCTCAATTATCCTTTTTCAGGGCTGCTTAACAGTTCATGTACTCTTTGAAAAACATTAAATTATTTCTAATATTTTGATGTTTATATTTTTTAAATTCTTGTTTATTTTTTCACAATATAGGATGTCTCCCATCAGGTGTGGTCATCATAGTTTTCCCATCACCAAAGTGATCACAGTCCTCCAGCACACTCCATCAAGCTCTCTTCCCCACCTGTTTTCTATTCTCCCCATCTCCTCATCCTCCCTCTCTTGTCCTGAGTGTCTCAGATCTATTGTCTGCTTTCAAGGGTCAGTCTTACAGTTTGTGTTTATCTGATCCTTTGGTTTCTATAGATTTCACATGTAAGCAAACCATCTTTTATTTACCTTTCTCCTAGCTCACTTCACTTAGAACAATTCCTTCTAGTTCCATGCATAATGCTGCAAGTGGCATGAATTTGTCTTTTTTGATCACTGAGTAGTTTTCCATTGTATGTGTATACCACATATTCTTGATCCACTCACCTGTTCTGGGCATTTAGGTTGTTTCCATGCATGTCTTGTTTACTGTAAATAGTGTTGCTATAAACATATTTTGATATTTCAAACCATGCTGAAATGAAATTATTTCTTGCACCTAATTTCACACATCTGTGAATATTTCTTAGTTGTGGAATTACAGGAAGTAAGAGAATTTAACATTTTAATTTAGAAATTTATCAACAAGCCGCTCTCCATAGTTTTATCAATTCATTTCTATCAGCAATGTATGCAAGTTTGTTACCCCATGCCTTTACCAGAACAGTGGGACTTTCAATTTATGGTTTTTTGCCACTCTATCAGGGGAAACAGTTTTTCTAAGGTCCTTACGTATGAGTGGATATGCAGAATCATGGTGTGCAGATAGATACAGTTGCATTTTTTTCTAGGCAATGTCAGTCTATGAGTAGACTTCTATATCTTTACATGAATTACTGTTAGACTTCTAACTTATTACAATATATGGAAGGCAAATAATTTTTCATTGTGGTTTTAATTTTTACTGCCCTAATTATCAGTAAGACTGAAAATTTTCTAGTATGCTTGTGGACAATTGTTCTTTCTAAATGACGGTTTGAGTCTTTCATCTAATTTCTACTGTTGTTTATTGGTGCTGATTTTTTAAAGTTCTAATACTAATGCTTTGTGAATTACGTGTGTTACAAAATTGTTCCTTACTTTGTGTTTTGTCTTTCTACTCACCTTATGATATCTTTCTATGAACAGGAATTCTTAACTTTAAATTTGTATAACATATCAATCCTGAACTTTATGTTTTATGGCTCTTACACATATTTATGAAATCCTTTTCTGCCCCCAATGTAAAAAGGGAGATTCTTACACTACCTTCTGAAAGTTTTATAGTTCTGTCTTTCGTATTGAAAACTTCAATCTGCTTGGAATTGAATTTTTATATCATGAGGGTAGGAATCCCATTTCATATTTACTTTATAGATAACAATTTCGCCCACTGCTTTTTAGTTCCTTTCCCACTGATCTGATATTCTCTTTCTACCATATATCAAGTTTTCATATATGTGTGGGTCTGTTCTAGGCTCTCTGTTCTCTCTTATCAGTGGCTTGTTTATACTTTTCCTAATACCACACAATCTTAATTAGTATAGTTTCATGATAAAGCTTCTTATCTTATGGGGCAAATTCTTCCACCTTAATTTCTTTAAGTGCTTTGTTATTCCATATATATTTAAGTCTTTAAAAAATTCTGTTTGGATTTTGACTGGAATTGCAGTTAATCTGTAAGTCACTTGGGGAAGACTAGAATCTTTAAAATATTGAGTCTTGGACCTCCCTGGTGGCACAAGGGGTTAAGTGTCAGTGCTATGAGGCTATCCTCAGTCACTACAGCAGGAGTTCCATCCCGGGCCAGGGAGCTGACCCTCATGGCACAGTGGACCTCTCCTGTCTTACCTGCTGCTCCCCTCAGCAGTGTATTTCAGTCGATCCACCTGTTCTACTCCCCGCTCTGTCTCTGGTGAATCCTCTAACTACGCCACACCTTTGGCCTGCACCCCAGCTCTTGTTTGCATAAATAAATAAATCTTTAAAAAAAATTGACTCCCTATTCAATCCTACTCTGTCTATCTATCATCTATCTATCATCTATCTATCTATCTATCTATCTATCTATCTATCTATCTATCTATCTATCTAATTGTCCTTTCTCTTTGTGTTTGAGTTCTGTAGTCAAGGGCATTCTCTCTAAGTATCTTTTAGTACCCATCTTGACCTTACTTCACAAGCCACCAAGTTAGGACTGCTCTTCCTTTAATATTATACTTTTGGGTTACATACTTTTTAGTTTCATTGAAGATAGAATTTACATTTGTATCTCTCATATTCCTTATTGCTTTTAGGTGCTATTTTAGAAAAGGGAGAATTGCTACCTCTACTCAAACATTAAGAAACGTCTCTATGGGCTTCTTACTTTGTTGTTGGAATGGTTTAATCTTGGCCCTATCTCCTGCTCTGCCGAACCTTCCGGTTTGTCTCTATTGCTAGGTTCAGGAAAGACTGCAACCCCAGCTCCTTGCCACCTGGCTTGCTGACACTGTCTGCTGGATGGGGCTGGGAAGAGTGCTTCTGGGTATTAATCAGTGATGATGGGTAAAACCTTGCCCTTTAAGAGAAAAGAAAATGTGTCAGTACTGTCACTCTTGAGAAGCCTAATTACATACTGAAATATTCCTATGGGATCTGAAAGCTCTGTATTTTTATATCCAGCAGTTGAAGAACTTGCAGCTTCATCTTTGAGAAATGTCCAATCAGTTTTCAACTCCTTTCTTGCTTCTTCTAGAGTCTCACACTCCAGTAATTTCCTGCACTCAAGGTATCATATCCTAGCTGCAAAATTCATAATGGATTCTCTAGTAATTTTCTGATGTGACTGTATCAATGGCTTCCTAAAGTAGGTCTAGTATAATCAAGATGATATTTTTATTACTTCTCTGTGTAACCACAGCTTAAATTAAAGGGAAAAAAGGTTGCACAGCTGTAGTTGTCAGCTCAGTGCTGTGGGAAGGACACAGACCAGGCTGATAAGTGACTAGTTCATGATTTTTCTGTGCCTGAGTCATCATGGTCTTAGGAGAGAATAGGAAAGGAAGGAGTACAGGGCACTGCTCTCAAGCCCATAGTGCTGTGACACAGTGCTAGTGAGACGCTTGGATTCAGGTACTGCCACCTGCTAAAAGTGTGATTTTGTTTTGTTTTGTTTTTTTAAATAGCATCTTTACTTTTTTTTTTAAGGTTTATTTATTTAAGCTGGGGTACAGGCCAGAGGCATGGGGCAGCGAGAAGGTTCACCAGAGACAGAGTGGGGAGCAGAACAGGCAGATCAGAAATACACTGCTGAGGGGAGCAGCGGGCGAGGCAGGAGAGGTCTGCGCACCATGTAGGAATCTCCCCAGCCGGGCGTCGAACTCACGTCACCGCTGCTGACAGCTCCACAGGGCCACCAGGGAGGCCCTAAAAGTGTGATTTTGAACAAGTCTGTCACTTTTCCATGCCTTGCTTTCGTCTTCTGCAAAAAGGGGATTAAAGATGTCAATAATACTACCTCATAAGGTTTTTTTTTTCCCCCTTAGGAAGCAGATGATGTACATAAAGTACCTGGCAGGTAGTAATTAGTAAACACATACTGTTAATGTTGTGACAGAGCTGACTCCTATCTTTTTAATGAAACTGGTGAGGAGGGTCCAGTTCTTAATATTGAGGCTCAAGAGGATGTGTGGGTGAGAGGAATGTGCAGGTGCTGTCCTCTCAGCTGTGAACTACAGAGCATCTCACTTGGCTAATCCTTCACCCACAGGGGCCGTGGTACGGGTCATCTTTCTCTGCCAGTCAGTGTCTGAACACTCAGGCAACCACACACCAAAAATTGAAAATCCAATCCCTGATTGGTATAACTCTTGTAGCTTACGTAGCAATTTTACATACATTTTCTTTTGCCCTTTTTAACAACCCTGTTAAACCCTGCTTCTTCTAGAGTCTCACACTCCAGTAATTTCCTGCACTCAAGGTATCATATCCTAGCTGCAAAATAAGGCTTTAACAAGCCTTATCATTTCCATTTTACGAATGAGACTTAAGTGACTCAGTGAAGGCTATGTTACTAGTAAGAAGTAGAAACTATCCTCAAACCTAACTAAGCCCTTTCCTTTTTTCTAAATTCACTCTTCTGAACTGACTGTTGAGTTATTTGGAGATTGACCACAATAGCCTTTAAATTGTTTCTTGAATTTTAGGGGTTATAAGAATGACCAAGAGAAATTTTCTTTAATTTAATTTATTTTTTACTACTTCAGCCAAAAAAAGGGAAACTTTTTTGAAGCTCAAGGCTGACAGAGGCAGAAGAGGTGGAGTTGCCTTATTTGACCTTCTTGGGGATACAAGTTGGTGTGGCTGCACCACACCAACTTTTTGCATTGGTTGACAGGACAGGTGGTGGGATGGGGACAGGCAAGAGTAACACTTGTGGCAGATCATCTTTTTGCATCTGTATTTCTTAGTGAGATGGTGGAGGGATAGTTTAATGATTATACCCTGTATGTGTAACAGCAAATGCTTTCTGGATGTTGTAGTCTGAGAGTATGGCCATACTTCAGATGTTTGCAGGCAAAAATCAGATGGTGCTAGTCAGGTAGGATGTCCTCTTTGTTCTGGATTTTGATTTTAACATTCTCAGTGGTGTCACCAAATTCTATCTCGAAGATGGTCTTGCCCACAAAGATCACTATTTCTGCTTCTGTCACCATCCACCTGCTCAGCAGGCTCACTGAAGAGAGAGAGCCATGAGAACTTTCAAAATGTTGATTCTGGACTTTGCTCCCAGAGAGTCTGAGGCTTGAGAATGGGCCTAGGAACCTGCCATTGTAATGGGCCCAGATGTCCATCAGCATCTCCCAGTACCCCATTCTCATCTTCACTGTATTTGGCTGCCCTTCCTTTAAGACTGTAGTTTGGGGTTATGGACATCTCTTAGTTTCATTGGACATGCATTCAGATCATTCTGTTCACAGGAAGCTTAGGAATGGGGTTGAATAAAGCAGACACAATCATACCCTCATGGAACTCATAGAGAAGTATGAGACTGTCAAATTCATCTGGAGAATATACCTATTTTGATCCTGCTCTATGCTTTTGCTTGCATATAATTATGTATTGTAGCATCAGCATCTCCCCCCCACGCAAATGTTAAAAAAGGCTTTTTTCAAGATGTCTAGAGTTGACTTTTCCAATATGTGTCACCTTGGTATGTAGAACTAAAGTCAATCAAGGTACCGTGGGCCTTGGGACAAACAATTCTTTAAAGAATACAGATTACCTAGATTTATAAATCTCTCCAGAAATGATTGCTTATTTTTATTTTTATTTTATTTTTTTTTGTTAAAAAACCAATCACGAGGGAGGGCAAACATTCCCAGGAATGGTTTTGTCATATCACGCCATCCCCTTCTTCATCATGTGAGACACCCTTCTCTCTTCTTTATGCCTTGGCTCCTGTTCCATTCTATAGCAAGGATATAAATCTCCAGTTTGTCCCATTTACTTGTAAATTTAAAGCCATATAAAAATTCTCCACACATATGTAATAAAATTTGGTCTTTTCTCCTGCTAATGTCTCTGTTTTTGATTTATTTGCTTCTCCAGCCAATTGTGAGAATAACTCAGAGGGGTGGGGGATATTTCCTCCCTGGCAGTGCATATTACCACATTTCTCATTAGCACAATCTTTAGGAAACTTGTCTAATTCTGTGTTTAAGAACCCCACAGATTAGACTGACCTAGATTTAAAATTATGTAAATTTCTTAAGAACTGAACATAGACCTCTTAGTTTAGTTGTGATTTTTTTTTTCACCTATGTATATCATTTTCCTTTACCTACCACGAATACTATGACCTATGTCCCTGTAGTTATCCTGGATGATTACCATCTAGGAGAATATACCAAATATATTTGAATAATGACTTACTACTTCTCCAGTGCTTTTCTTTTCTGTGTTACTTGGTTCTCATAACAATTTGGTGAGGCAAATAGAAGGATTATTTTCTCTGCTTTATAGAGTAGAGGCAGTGGTTTAGGGAAGTTTTGGCTTGACCATTATTACCCAGCTGGTCTGTGGCAGACCTGGAAGCAATCCCTGTCTTTCTGACTCCCAGTACAGGACCTTTCCATGCCACTGGCAGTAAAACAAATCAGCAAGCTATGAGCAAAGCTGCAACAACTGGAAAATGCCTAATCTGGACAGAGCTCCTATAACATAACCATGGGAATCCAGTCATCCCCTTTTAGCAGTACTGATCAATGACCTGCTCTGTCCAGTCCTTAAAGCTGTGTTTTGAATATTGATGTTGGAAAGCTAAGCAAATTACAGGGCAGAGAGCAGCAAATACACCAGGTCCATTAAGCATGAGTAAAATGACCACTTTTAAAAGCTGTTTATGGGCCTCATTGGGAAATATACACATGGATAAGAGAAGACCCAAATCAGCAGCTTAATACTTTGAAATATATCAAGAAAGCATACTTCAAACAAGGACTAGGGCTTCTATCAGAGAAAGAGATTAAGTGCCAGTGTCAGTTCCTATTATTTTCTTCTTTTACTGGTTTTGATCTTCCTTTCATAAAATAATAATTATGAGTTTTAAAAGAGCAAGTTAATTTTCTTCTTGTTCCCTATGATAATTTTTATTTAGGCACCTAAGACACACTTAAAATGTCGAAGGTAATTAAAGCACAAGGTTGTATGAATTGGTTAGCAACACACAGTTATTAATACATAGATTCATTAAGGAATTGAAAGATACAGTCCTAGAATAAATGTTGTCCAAAGCTGGCACTAAGCCCTCTTCGAATATTCACATTACCACCCATGCAGCTGGAGATCGAAAGTATATGATTCACTGGCTTTAGAGAAGGCTTCGTAGTGAATAAAGTAGTTTTATGAAAATCAATAGAGTGACTACAATTACCAAGTGTGTTACTTCAAAGGTATTAAGAACCACAAATCAAATACATCAGCTGAAGTATAAAGATGATGCTATGAACAAACAAGAAAGCATGATATCAAATGAGGAAGTGGCCCAAATCTTATTAGAAAGGTTATTAGGTAAATAATCCTTCCCCTCCACCTCATCACTCTTAAGGCAGTTTGTCACAGTCTTACAAAGCAAAATACACAATTTTGTAATCACTGACAGATAGCTGGGAGGGAGAAGAAAACCAGTCATGCTGAAAGATTGGCTGGAGTTGTCTCCACTCAACTAGCAGAGACTGACTTGGCTAGGAGTGTGTTCATCAATGCTGTGTAGTCCCACACAGCGTGAGAGAACTGAGGGTGTCCCAGAATTGCTAAGTAGCAAAATGCCTGACAAGTTAATTGTATCCTCCATTTGTTTTGTCTACAATAGCTAGGATATGGAAGCAGCCTAAATATGTCCATTGATGGATGACTGGATCAGGATCTGGTATATACACACCATGGAGTATTATATAGCTATAAGAAAGGATAAAGTACAGCAATTTTCAATAAAATGGAGGGAACTTGATAGAATTATGTGAAGCAAAGTAATTCAGAATGATAAAAACAAATACTAGACAGTAATATAGTAGATAATTCAATAATGTGAAATTCTTTCAAAAACTAACAGACATCAATAAACATCCTGAGGGCTCTGATGTTAAGAGGGCTCTGAGGTTAAGAGGGAAAGGACAGGGGATACAAGGGATGGTGGAAGAAGGAAGAATTCTAGATTCACTACGTACTCAAAATTACTAGGTCGTAAAAATATTTAAATGTATTTGCTAATTTAGTAGCATATACTAGCCCCTTACTAATCTGTACTTTAATTACACTGGTCAACAGTGAGATCATAACTGACTTAAAAAGGCCCTAATCTGCACAAAATGGAATAGAAAAGAACACAAGGGACCGTGGAGATGGATCACGGGTGAATTGGTGGTGGGCTACCCAAGGGGAATACAAATTGTAAAAGACATAAATAACAATGGAAATATATATTAAAAAAAAAAAAAGGCCCTAATCTGGGCCTCCCTGGTGGCGCAGCGGTTAAGCGCTGCGCTGTGGAGTTGTCGGCAGTGGCGACACGAGTTCAACGCCTGGCCAGGGAGAATCCCACATGGCGCAGCAGACCTCTCCTGCTCTGCCCGCTGCTCCCCTCAGCAGTATATTTCTGATCTGCCTGTTCTGCTACCCCCTCTGTCTCTGGTGAACCCTCTCACCGCCCCATGCCTCTGGCCTGCACCCCAGCTTGTGTGTTTAAATAAAAAATAAATAAATAATAATAAATAATTT